>RJJA01000315.1:431-69311 GCA_003724045.1 Lepidurus arcticus
AAAAGCCCTGAAAAAGCTTTCCTGGCTCGAAAAGAGACCACGCCCCCTTTTTTGGCCAATCCACCAATAGGATTCGTCCCTTTTGTCGAGGCCGCACCCCTTTTAGCGGATTTTTTGTAAAATCACGCAAAAAATGTTACAAATTTCCGCTTTTATTGCAAAAATTACAGATTTCTAGAAACTAGATTTTACGGGAAACTTTTTGGTACAACAAATAAAGAATTTCGGCGGGAAGCAAAACATCTCATTTGCATAATTTTAGTATCCAATTTTCGGAGCTTAGAAAAGCCACAGAACGAAAATTCCAACAGATTTGAAGAACTTAGCGGTAGAGCAGTATTAGGAAGGTGTAAATTGCTACAAAGCACACGGGAAATAGCGTTGCAATTCTACTTAATCCTCAAAATTTTTATAATAATACACAAAGTCGAACACAAAAACTGATATGCTGAACATCGGGACGACTTCAATGCGTCAATCTTGCCCTAAAGTACAACAGCCGCAGTAAGAGAAGGGTTAACAAAAGAAGGTAAGCCAGACTTACATATAACGACCGAATTCACAGCCAGAAGGGCCGGTTTGTGAAAGCAGCAGTAGGAATCTAATATAGGGTCATTCATTATAGGCTTTTCTTCTTTCTGTATCCACTCAAAGCAGAAAGCCACTAACGTTTGACAGAACCTAAAGATAAATACGTTAGGCCTGCAATCAATTTTAACAGATTTATTACAAGGAAATTGGTGAAATTCTTCAGCATTTGGCACAAATTCTTCCAACGTTAAAACGGCACAATCCAATAACCACAATCTTGGTCGTGGTAAAATCTTGGCCGTAGACACAAGGACGATTTGACAGAAGGACGACAGATTTATAACCATCTCAGGAGTTAATAGCATATCACGTTGAACAATAATCTCTGCTCATAATTGGCTAATCACAGAGATTCAACACTATTAATAATTGTGTCCTCAAGGTCAACGAGCCGCGACGTATGGAGGACGGACCTATAATATTACTTTCATTACTGCTGCTATATCACTTATATATATTTTACAATGTATAATCTTTTCCATTCTTAACGAAATTTTTTGGCATTTACTGTATTCGGAAAACTGGAAGGCTTTATCCTTAACGAACAGTGCTCTAAATTAACATCAAATGAACGGAAGGACAAAAAACTGCTTTGGAACGTTCTTCTGATGGCTGCTGATGTGAGTAGAAAGCATCATGAGAAATTTTAGAAAGCATTTCGTTTTAAGAGAATACCTAATGGCATCTATTTTCTTTGCCGGGGCTTGGGTTTAAATTTACTACGCAAAACACAGTTATGTCCTTCACGATTCCTCGCTAGTTCAATAGCCAAGAACTGAATTTTGGGAGTGATAACAGAGTTCTCTGAAGAATACTCGTCGTCAGCTTTAAGTCGTAATAAAGTGGCAAAGCTGAAATCTTCCACCACGTCTTTGTAATTGTTACAAAAAGGTCGCCATTCTGCTTTCGCTTTCTCATTTTTTAACTCCTCTTCGTTCAAATGTGCTACATTCAGCGATGGAAACAGTACCCTAAATTCAGCGTAAATCTGGTCATCTACAGGCGTCAATTTTAAGATCTTGGGATCAACAGAGCACAGCAAATTGAAGTACACTTCAGCATGTTCAAAAGCTTTCACGGCCCAAACCGCTTCTAAAGTTGGATCGTTTACAAATTCATCAGCTGGTCTATCCAGTACTCCCGCGCCTGCCATTAATTCGCCTGCTCCGATACCTTCATTGATATTCAGGTCCATCTCTATGCTACAGTGGATGAAATATCCTGTAAGATACCAAAGCAAAATACGGTTCAGCTATACTATACAATTTTAAACAAAAAGGGTAACGAAAGATTCAATACTTTCGAAAAAAGCTTCCAACCTAGAATCTTCCACGTGTGGCACAACGTTGTTGACTAATGCAGAAAACAGAAATCGATAGTACCCTTTGTTATAATCGAGTTCATGAGCGCGAAAGAGAAAATTTCAAACTTTTCGGTCTCGTACGATCATAAATCTACAAAAATAAATTACGCAAAACGATATAGTTTGCACATCATTAACAACAAATGTATTCTTGCGGTCGACAAAAAAATAAACAACACTCGAATCCTCGGCTCAGGGTAAAGTTCTTCTACGTAAGAAAAAAGGGTAAGAAATATGAAACAGAAAACTAAATTCCCCATAAATGTATCAAACAGCCCTCCGTTGAGATTTCCTCGTAAAAAGCTTTGAAACACAGAACTTGGCCATTAAATTTAGTACCAGACAAACAGAAAAGCGTAAAATAAAAGAAGAATGTAATGCAAAAAGAGCAAGGGGATCCCGAAAAACTACCAAGAGCTTGTCCCAAACCAACTCATTATCGATCTGAGTCCAAAATAAAAATTCGTTTTGTCTATTGTCCCGCTGAACCACGCACATGACAGTACGGAAACACGGTTATTTACTTTTCTTTCTTTTTCCCTTCTCGCATTCTGCAAAAAAGAATTACACTGAAAAAAAGTATAGGGTGGTTTGGTTCCACAAGCATGAAATAAAGTGCAATATGCATGATTGATACCAAAATCCACTACTACTATGGATCTTCTTAATTCCGTTGTTCTCCATTCAATGACCACAAGAAAATCAAAACGGTGAAAAAATCTGTTGACAAACTGACGGCCCACAAGCCCCGAAAAAGAGAGGGAATTGATAAATGGATTAAGATGCAAGGGAGTAACGGTTTCACAACTAAATAAGTCTTCTAACACGTTAGTTTGTTTACAGACGAAATTGGAGTTTTGGACGAAGGGATTTTTTTTTCCAACAGTCAGCGATCAGCACTTGATCCACACACTAAAATGCAGTTTATTTTTCCCTCACAATTTTTTTCTGCTTTTATTCCATGCTTCCCCTCCCCCTACGTTTTTGATAAATCCGGCAACAATAATTTTTCACTCCATATTTGCCTGCGTATCTTCCAATATTCCAACTTGTATGTTTCTCTACGCGGAAAAGGCAGTAAAGCACCCCACTACACACTTAGCCAAGTTCAGCTACTTCCCGTCTCCTGGTCAATCCACTGCAGGTTTTGCTCAAGCATTTTTCCCTTGCCTCGACGTGTTGAATAAAGAGAAAAGTTTTGCTACTGGGTGTCATAAAGTCGACAAGACGCCTTACACTCAAGAAAGTCTTACTTTTAAATTTTGTCTATAGCAGGTGGAGCAGACAAACAAACATAAAACATAAATGGTCGAAGTTACTTCCGATTGTGTCACTTTTCCCCCGTATATCACTACTGCAATGTTGTTCTTCGGTTCTTTCTATGTGAAGGAGGGAAAAAGGGATCTCTCTATTTTGGTACTGAAGGTTGAAGTGTAATCCAGCTTTTTTTCTTTCATTGTTTAATGTTTGCACGGTAGCTTTTAGCTTTTATTTAGCAGTTCACTCGTTGTGGTCCAATTAGATTCCAGCTAATATTCGTCTTTTTTAGTTCATTGAAGTAAAAGTTAACATATTGGAAGATGTTCCTGGTGTTTTCTTTTTTTCTGTGTTAACTTTGTGTTGTTGTTTTTCGGAGAAACAAAATCCAAATAAAAATATGCACTTCACTGTAGTGTTTATCAGGTGAATAGTATCCCAAATCCAAGTCGACTGTCCTATATCAGAAACAAAACCAATAACATACAATCAAATGGGTTTTCCTCTTCAATTTTCGTAGATGTTCAATCCAACTAACGGAAAAGCAGATCAAAGTGTTCACTTACATAACCTGCTGAAAATTTTAGGCTTAATTACGTCCGCTTCCACGTGCACCCCTGCCCCGCCCACCTCCAGGTCCATCTCTGCTCATGCCTCCATCATGATGTTCGCGTTCCCGATCCCGGTCTCGCATATCTCGCCCTTCACCGCGATACATATCACCTCTTGGTGGACCACGCCCCTCACCACCTCGATGTGGCCCATCTCGATCACCCCGGAATCCATCACGCTCCTAAATTTTAAATACTTTCACATTAGAGATAAGGTCCACACAACGGTAGAAGATAAACCACAAAGTAACTACAACAAATTACCCTTTGCTGATTGTCCCTGTAGTCGTACGAGGGCCGCCCACGAGGCTCACGTTCACCGCGCTGCTCTCCACGCTCACCGCGTTCCACACGCTCGCCACGTTCACCGCGATCTGATCCTCCACCCCTTTCAGGACCACCACCATTCCCAGCGCCTCCCCTTTCCGCATGATTGCTCGGCGGTTGGACTTTACGTTGATGCTCTTCTTCTTGCCGCTTTTCGTAATGGATGAAATCGTCAAAAATAGACGTCGCGTGACGGTAAGTATGAATGATGCGTAGTACTTGACGGCCCTTTTCTGGCGGCACTTCTTGAGTGTCACGTGAATTGGTCACGGGCTTGTTTTCGTTGTTTTCCAAGCGAATATGGCGCAACGCAGAGTTAGGTACGTCCTAAGTAAAATAAATAAAAATAGTAAAAATAATTAACATCATATCATGCGCCCCATCTATTCAATTTCAGCGGCACAATTTTGTAGCGTTCTGAAGGAGCAAATAAATATTGACATAATTTGGAACAAAAGATAAAACCTTGACGTAGATCCACTTGACACCAAATTGTCCACGCCACTTATCCTGGGCCCACACACTTAAAGTGGCGCCCATATCCACTGCCGAAATCATTTCTGCCATCCCACAAAAATGGCCAGAGCCGTTGACAGAGAAAAATAGGTACACTGGTCCTTTGGCTTCACGTTCGCGATACGCCGAATCAAGACGCTTGTTTCCGTGTTCTGTCGAGCACCAAACCTCGTACTTTATAGATCGATGAATGTCGTCTTCCGAGTACGATTTGATCACAAAGAAACGGGCATTCTTGGCGTTCAAATCAAAATCCTTGGGATTGTACTCATGCTTGCTATGCAGTTCATCCAACACAGGGTGATGCGGAGCTAAAGGGCTGTTGCCAGCCACTCCGGTTGCCGCCCCACCAGCTAACGGCAGCATTGGAGGAGTGGCCATCTGCGGTGGAGGGGCAGTTGGCATAGAAGGTTGCGCAGGAGGCGGGGGAAACGCAGTAGGCGGTAAAGGGCCTCCTTGGGGCATCATCTGCTGTGGTCCTCCACGCATAGGAGGTCTTACACCTATATTCGTAACCAAAATCAATTAATACCAAATGAACGACCAAGAAACTGATTTATACCTTGATAGAGAGCTTGGCGGTTAGGTTGGGGTGGGGCCATGTTCTTGTTCATATTTAGCGCTCCAATGGGGCCTCCAGGTCCCAGCCCTGATGGAGGAGGTGGTACAGGCGGTCCTACGTTCATTCCCGCTCCGCCGTTTTTACTTTCCCATAAGCCAATGTCCAAAGAAGGCGGTGCGCGGTTTGCTACCATAGGTGGGGGCACGGACGACTTCTTTTTTATGGTCAATTGAGGCTTGGCTGGTTGGCTGGCAACAGAAGCCCACGTCAGTTTCTTGGGTTGGGAACTAGATGGGGCGTTTCCATGGTTCACATGATGGGAACCCGAATTACTATCTAAATGGCCTCCCAAACCGCCCATTTTCCCATCGTGCTTGTCGCCACTTCCCGAATTGCCGCCGCTGTTCCCATCACCTTTGCCACCGTCTATACCCAGTCCTGTCATGCCTTGTTCCACCGCCTTGAGATGATGGTCTTCACTGGCACGGGAGCCATAACCGTCGTTACCTCCCGGTCCACGATGGTGGCCATAGTAATCATCGTAACTGGCTGAGCTCGCGCCCCCGTTCTTGTTTCGGCCACCGTTGTTTGTTGCAGGTCCCGCTGCATTGGAATTTGCACTGGCACTGCCACCCCCGCCGCCTCCCCAGGTGGAATAATCGCCTCCATTGCCTTGAAAACCATAGCCAAAACTAGGATTGGGTTGCCCGAAGCCAGTAAAACTCCCTGCTCCCGCCCCAAACATGCCATCGATGCCGTACGAATCATGTCCCATTTGCCCGCCATAATTGCCCAAGAATGTCATAGCATCTCCCGAGTTGGACCAGGTTCCTTCCCCGACGCCGAATTGATACGGAAACGTGTTGCCATAGTATGAGGGCATGTACGGGTCAGAGGCCATGGACGGAGCATTGTATCCCTTAAAAAAAGGAAATAAATTAAAATTTTATTAATTCATAACACTTATTGAAACAGTGTTTCAATATTATTCAGTGTGGTTCTGAATAATCTGAACTATATGCGAGTTGTGTACTTGATGGGGCTGGTTGCGCCAAGAGTCAAAATCTTCATGCTCGCTCACGTGATCCTTCGGCCCATTTGCTGAAAGAAGAAATAACAATTAATAGACGCATACGAGTTTCTCCTAAACTGCAAGTCAATTCATAGAATTAACGTAAGGTTTTGCCTAGAGCTTAGGATGTTAGGAATGATAAAAGCTTTACAAGTGGGTGTATGGATGGCCAATAAAAAATACAGTCATAGCATTGGAAGTAACGTGTTGTAAATAAGATAGGGAAGCCTGGTTGCTAAGCAATGCTCTGAATTGAGAATGGAAGACCGATTGAAGGATTAAGATAAGAACGGACTCAAAAGAAGCACATTTTTGGATTAACTTATAGGGACTATACCTTGATTTCCTTGGCCTTTCATCCGCTGTTGGTCGCCACGTTGTCAAGAATTTTGAAACGGAACACAAAAAAATAATTAGTACCAGAACCTCGTTCAAATTACCATAACAGTTTTGCATGGCTTATGCGCACTTAGCAAATGGCACAATCCTGTATAACATTTTAAAAATAAAAAATAAAATACATTTGTTGGCTTATTTAAAGTATGCTGGTTGCCTTAAAACAGCATAGAGCTAATAATACCTACCAGCATGTTTTAGTCTCGTCTACTACTTGCTAAACTTGGGGACCGAAATTGTTAGGCTTATCCAAACAAAAGCACGGAAAACATGTAAACGGGTAACCGAGCAACAGCTCTTTGCACTTCCTACTATCCGGGCCAACCCAAGTTTTTAGATAAGAATCTTTTACTAATGACCATAACTTAGAAGCTTTGAAATCTCAAAATGTTTCATAATTGTCCTTACCTACTTACATTACATCACGTTTAAAAAATAGAAAAGCCTTCAATATTGTTCCTGACAGTGACATGTTTTATTACAAATCAAGTCCTGTCATCAAACATTTTACCTGATCTGAGACGCTTGTTGACATCAGTTCCGTACTGGTCGTTTCCCCACAACGAAACTTGTTAGGAAGTTTTACAAGACGTAGCGTTTTCTCTTGCAATTAAAAAAAAAATTGCAGAATGTTTGAAGTTGAGGAAAAACACCGCACTAACTTAAAAAGAGGTAGTAGGACCAGTTCAGGCTCGACAACAGCACTTGCAGTGGATACAATAAAATCCTTGCACAGCCTACGCTCGCTGGCTGGAGCTCACTTTATGAAACACCAATATCACTAATAAACGGTCTCTATCCGACAAGGCCACATACGTAATTAAGCTCTTTCTATATTAGTCAGAATTGGGAAGTAAACTACAAAGAATGGCGGCGGAAGCAAGGACCCTGACCTCGGTATCGGTAATCGGTATGAGCAACGCTTCAGGGAAATATCCCTGCTGAGCTGTCAAATTATAAATCAACAATACTGCATAATATAAGTTTTTAAGTAATAAAAAATAACTATTACATAAATATCTTTAACTTACATATTTTTCCATCACCAAAAGCTAATTTATTATCAGTTAATTATGTTAACGAATTGCAACCTCGCATAGTTAAAGGGATGTTGCCCACTGGCCTTACTATTCTTTCCCTTCTTCCGCCATTGAAGCCAGCAGCGTGCGGTGAGAGTCGAGTCGTGAGATTTTGACTGGTATACAGGTTAGTAATTTAAAAAGGAAATATGTAACCTATAAATAATTGGTGTTTTTATTCTTAGGAGTATAAAAGCAATCAATCAAGATGTCTGCTTCTCAAAAGAAACAAGTAAGTTCCAGATCCTTATAAGTTTGCGTACGCACGGCGTGGTCGCTTTTGCTCTGCGGTCCGCACTATGACTAGTCCTATCTGTTGCTAATCTACATGTTTTCTTTAGAAAAAAGCGTTGGAGAGCATCAACTCTCGTCTCGCTTTGGTCATGAAATCCGGAAAGTTTTGTCTGGGCTACCGTCAAACTTTGAAGACATTGCGTCAAGGCAAATCCAAGCTGGTCATCATTGCCAACAACACTCCTCCTTTGAGGTGAGAGACTGAGAAGTAGACCATGGTTTTTTGGTCTATGGAGTAGTCTCACGAATACTCCAGCTTGCCTCAAATCTGAGTAACCTCAGTTTTCGCAAACTTGCATATTAACTACTTTTATTTCTTTATTGGAAAGACGTATTCCTTATAGCGTTTTTCTATTATAAAATAGGAAATCAGAGATTGAATATTACGCCATGCTTGCAAAGACCGGTGTCCACCACTATTCCGGCAACAACATCGAGTTGGGAACAAGTTGCGGTAAATATTTCCGCGTCTGCACCCTTTCCATCACCGATCCCGGCGATTCCGATATCATTCGCTCCATGCCTTCAACCGAAGGTGGGCAAGGCCAATAAACTGTACTGATTTTGTCAATAAAGTTGGGTCTTAAAAAATGTGAACTATTGATTCTTTAATAAATACATTTGTTGTATAATTTCGGAAAGAAAAGTACGGTAAGATAACAGAAAACGTTAACAGATTTTGGCACACATTTCTCCTCACATTCAAACATCCACTTGGTTGGTATCACATTCCATGACGTGCGGAAGGGTTTGGCTTTGTTCGGATAAATTGGCGAGCCGTAACTTCGCACTCGAAAGGCGAGTATGGGGTAGATCTTCCAATCTAACCATATTCGTATTCTGCCGTTCTGACATGGGTATAACTGACGTCGGTGTGGTACACTCGCTACTATTGTTGCCGCTATTGTGATTACTACGCCGTTTGTAACGGAACGATTGGCTTGATTTGTAGATGGATTGTGAAAAGCGTTTCAGTTTCGATGGACTTGGATTTGTGTCCGATTTACGTGTGAGTGGCGGCAACTTAAGAACTTGATTGGCCGAATTCGGGAACGTCGGATAATCCAAGTCTAACATGGCTCGTTCCATGTCGCTTGTCGACTTGGAAACATTGAGAACCAACTTGGGATTCTCGACAGGCAAAGTTGGATGGTTTTGTCCCAACTCATTGACGGAAAACTGTTTCGTATCCCCATACGAACGAGTACCTTGCAGCAACCCGTTGGCTGGAGTACTACGATGTCCACGAAAGCTCGAAAAAGTTTGCCGATGTTCTGGCGATCGGACAGTTTTTAGAAGACTTTCTCCTCGCCCATTCTGAGCAACTAGCACGCCTACGTTTACAACGTTTAAGAAAATCAAACAAAATGAATTTAACTTTGTTAACGGAAGCCTTTTTTTACCTTTATTGGTAGTTGTGTGCCTCCTTCGAGCGCGGACCATGCCATAAACCACAGCTGCTAAACTACTACGTGACGAGGGTTGTCTGTGTACCCCAGCTGGCGAACCAGCATCTTTGCCAACTACCAAATAAGTCTGCATTTCGCCTTTGCCTTTAACTTGAACTAATCCTCTTGGTTGCAGTTTGAAGCCACGCGCAGCCAAAAGCTAGACGAAATAAGAAAAAAACAAATTTCAATGTCCACATAAAACTGCTGCTGTAGCACATTAAATGTCAACGAATGTTTTTGCTTTACCATGTATGCAGCTTTGGTAACTTGTATACGGCTCATTTGTCCTGTTGAGTCCATGCGGGAAGCTTCGTTGACCGTATTGCCCCACACGTCAAAAACTGGCTTACGACCAGCCACTACCCCAGCCACAACTGGACCACAACTTATTCCTGTAAACATCGGACAAAAATGTTAAGATTAGCAGGTACTTTTTTAAAAGATTGATTACGACTTATACTGCTATGCTTACCTATGCGTAATTGAAAAGAATTGAAAGAATGTTCATTGACACATTCTAATCGTTCAGTCATTGCTAAAGCGAAATCTACCAATCCGCACAAATGGTGAGTGTCATCTTCTCCGCACTGGGGACCATTGTGGCGGAGTAATTAGTGAAAGGAAGGAATGTAATATGGCTATAATCATACCTGAGATCCTGGACTTAAACCGGATACAGCCATATAGGTACTCCCAATGGTTTTAATTTTCTCTACGCATCCAAACCGTTCTTCGTCTAATAACTCGTCGAAATCCACTAGAAAGTACAGAAAGCAAGATTGGTCAAACGTGTATCAGAGGAAAATTTTGACAGCCAGCGTACCTATAATTTCATTAAGCAGGCGAATGCATTCCATGCCTTTATTAACGTCTTCAGAGTAAAATTCTGTGAAGTTGGGAATGCTAGCAAACATAATGCCTACGTTGTCTCTCGCTTGGGAATACAGCTCCTATCGTGGAAAAAAAGTAAGGAAAATGAGGAAAGCTTTCACTAATTATATCCAAAGTCTAATAAATAGGCTACTTTATAGCCTCGAAAGCGACATATCATATTTGAACTAAGCCGAAGTATCATCATTTGTTTAGTGAAAATGGCAAATATGTACTCAAATTGCGTTGGGTAAGGAAAATTGAAATATTTCTGTTAAAATTATAGGTGCAACTATGTGTTTAAATTATAAGCTCGTTTTATCTAATTAGACAAATTTCTTTAGTCCAAGATGCCGCTTTGTTCGAGAGGCCGAGAATTCTACTTTGACGATTTCGGCTCAGAATTCGACACTGCCATTCAATTCGACAATTTTGGAAGTCAACCAAGGGAAAACATCGGAAATCGGAACCCCAGTTATGTCTACCGAACAAATTAATCTCATGGCACACGTAATTCTACAAGCCCTGCAGAGCCAAGATTGTCTGCAACGACTGATGTGTGAAACTGGGGCCGAAGCGAAGACTTTATCCTGGACCGAAGCCATCGCCGATTTGATTGTTGCTCGGGTACCCAAAAGTGGCGTTTCCACTTACTTGATTTTCAAGGAAGGCAAAAATTGTGAACGTTTTAATTGTCAACCTACCCAACAAGATTTGTAACTATTAATTTATCTTTAAGGTAATATATGCTTCATAGAATTCAATAAGCACAAGTGAATGCTGATGTTTCAATTTAAGCGTACACGAACGATAATACAATTTTAAGTTAGTTTTTAATGCTGCCTTTCTTTGAAAACGGTTGTTACTATATATTACCTCGCTTTTTCGCTCTTCAGCCAAAAAGTAGTTGGCGACATGGTCTGGAAGAATGTTCTTCAACAGTTGGGCGTTATACTGTCTCATTTCCGAGATATCGCTCAGCTCCTTGACAGCTTGTTGCTTCCATAAGAAGTCGAGGCGTGCGGTAATCTCCACTAATCGAGAATGGTACGTGACGACGTAGAAAAATAGGAAGATTAGGATAATTTCAGCAGAAAACATCGACAAGGCGTGACTCTGTTCTTGTGCACTGCAAAAAAGAAGAAAATTTGAGACCATCAACGCGCGTTAAACTACTATGACGAAAATTAGATGAACTGACACAAATTCCGAAGATGCAACCAGCTTCTTCTCGTGCATGAACACTGAAATACGGGTTGCTCCGGTTCTTTAATGATGTATATCGAAGTACCAACTGACAAAGAAGTTATAATAGCGTTTGCATATCGCGAACTTCATGTAATTTCCTGATCCGAACATACTCCTTTCCGAAAAGCTCCTTGCAAGTTATACTTCCATATTAAAGAGCTTATGTGCAACGTTAACTCCGATAGCATTGCATTCTCGGTTTGTATCAGCTTACTGCGAGGGATAATAATGCAATGAAGTACTTACAGACATAAAAAACCGTCGTTGTAGTCAAATAAATTCCGATAGACTGCCATCATAAGCGTGGTGTAAACCGTGACCATGATAACGAGCATGACGGTTTTGATGAGGTAATTAAGTTTGAGAAAAGTGGCTAAAGTGACCATGGCCAAAACCCATGTGAATACATGGTACTGTGGCATATAGCAGGAACACGCATTTGGAGTTTGGCCATAAGCATCAGCGACCCGAACTTCTGCCCCCGGAAAACTTTGCCGTGGTAGTTTGGGCTGGTCCATAAAGTTTCCATTGTCAGACAATGATGAGTAGGATTTGATAGAGCCTAGCAATAAGGGCCAGACAAGTTGCGTTTGTCGGGGTTGGTGCTGTTGAGGCTGCAGCCCCGAGCGCGTAATGAAATCTGGTAACTTGGACTGAGATACAGTTTCCTTCCTCATAAAAAAAGTGCTTAAAGTGGACGTTGCTTCGTCTGAGGATGTGTTATTACTCGGTGGACGCAGAGCTGCTTGGTGCGCGGCATCAAAAAACTAATAATGGATCAACACAAAGTTCATTTCATTTCTTGCTCATTTTCTATTTGTATGAATAGTACGAAAAACTAATTATTACCACATTAAGAACAGTTGCTATAAAGACAATGCCTACGAAGCAGCAAATGTAGAAATTACGGCAAGATCGATTCTTGGCAAGGAAGTTGGAGGCTTGCTGAAGTTTCTGCGGCCACGAGGGAAACTCTTCCGCCATAACGATTAATAACGCAGCTGTCAACTCCAACGTCACAATGGCTGATGTAAGGGATAGCGCCAACGTACTATAGTAACAAGCCAGAAATTAAGAATGTCAGCTCTGATTTTCTCTCCATGCAACGAGGTCAGTATTGTATTCAACTTACTGCGGCATGATGATAAGAATGCAAGCCATGAGGAAAATCCAAACGACAAAAGCGCAGAACATATTTGATTTGAAAACGTCCTCGCGCAACTGGCAGAACTGAAGAAATAACAATAATAAAATAATGCACGCAAGGAAAAATTGGCCAATAAAGAAAGTCCGGTTTACTTTCTGCTCCGAACTTTCATCTCTAAAGCGTAAAGTCCATGGGTTTACATGCTCGTTCCTCATCTTCTTATTCGAATCAATTTCAATTGAATGATCCATAGATTGATCCACTTCTTCCGCCATGGTCAAAGCCCCACTACTCCTCTGGATTGAAGCTGCTGCTGCTGCAGCTGCTTCGGCATCTTTAGAATGGGAAATTTCTACCGCATCATCACCCCCATTTTCCAGGGCTGTTGGTGACCCCACAGCTGCTGATGCTTCATCATCTAGAGTAATATCCAACTGCAGAAAAGAAATTAGCATGCAGATAGCACTCTTTCCATAAGCACGCAATCTTCAACAGGAAAAATGTATGAAAAATATGGCGAATAAGAGACATGCTGAAAACGAGAGCTCCGAACGTCTTGTATGTCCACTAGCGAGGCAAATCAACAGGAAAAAAATCGTAAGAAAAAAATACTTACATTTTCAAAGGGAATTTCAGGTGCCCAATCCGTAGTCGTTTCCTCCTCCCCATTGGCGGGCGTGATTGAAGCTCGTCCCGGTTCTTTGCGCTCTTCTTCCGTCCATATCCGGGGCCTGGAATTGCGGTGTTTCCGTCGTCGGGGGTGCAAAGGTTCTTCCCTTTTAATAAGAAACGTTTCCACACCATGGTCCTATACACGCAAACATAATTTAGCCAAAGTAATCCAACCTCCTTGGTTTGTGGCTTCCCAAGGAAGTAAAGTCCCACAAATTCAGCTTCCAGTAACAAAAAAACAAAAAAACTTTCAACCCAAACGAGATAATACTTTAAGATAAGTGTTCCGTGTGTCCCCATATCCTGGTTCGACTTCGTACGTGTTGTTCAAGCAGTCTAACGTCGCCTTGGAGATATGGACACGCCTAAATAGTGAAGAGAGAGAGTGATAGAGAGACAAACTTGATTAGCTTGTAATTATAGCACTATTCGTGCGCTACCACTCCATATTTTTTTCTTTTCAAGCACACACCTTACATAATAATCCGATTAATTAAGTTGCTATAAGATGACGTGTCAATTCGAACTTACCCCGGTATACCCCCTGCTTCCATATAATTGGCCAGAGTGACATCGTAAGACCATACATCGAACTGCCACTTATGCAAGCCCAGAACACCGCACAAAACGGAACCGGAATGAATCCCAATCCGCATGTTTAAATCGACCTAATTTACCCATAACTTGAGATTAGACACAGTGGCAGTATTGGTCAGCAAGTTTTTGCCATCAACTTCAATATTAACCGTATGGGATAAAAAAATTATTGGGAGAATAAAGCGCTAAAAGCTAAACCAGGGACGTCATGAAATAATGAAGCAAAATAAGCACTCTAAAGAGATAGATAAATACTGGAGAGGCACGTGGGACACGACATCGCTATTAGCACCCACCCCAGAAAAAAGTCCATTGGGTAAGTAATTCAGTGGAAGGACATGACCTCGAAACTAGGGACATAACTATAGAAGGCCGGATAAAATGATATCGATTTACCTTTACAGACCAAATATAGATCATATAAAAATGAAAGTTACACGGCTACAACTAATAATGAAATACTTACTAACTTACTTGAGTTTTCTGGCGCACGTAGCGAATGGCCCGTATCATATGCAACCCCATCTCGACACAACAATGCGCATGGTCCGAGCGCGCCTCAGGCAACCCCGAAACGCAGTAATAACAATCGCCCAGCAATTTGATCCGCAAGCAATGATTCTCCTAGAATTATGATCCGTTACCGCAAGGATTAGAAAAAAAAACAGAACTTACACTCGCTAACTTATCAAATTTGGCAAAAAGATCGTTGAGGACCCGGACCAATTCTTGCGCACTACATTGACTTGCCAGTGCTGCAATTTCATACATGATTGTTTCAAGCGATTGACCGAAGAAAGCAAAGTACAAGAGATCATACCCGTGAAGCCTTTGATGTCAGCGAAAAGGATGCTCACATTCTCGTAGCGATGCAAGTAGATTTTGTGGAACTGCGCAGGCATGAAATTACCTTTCTCCTCTTCCGCCGCAATATCGCGTATCATTTCCATCACCACGAACCGTGGCAACACTATACAAATCAAACACGTACAGCAATTACAAACCCAATTTATCTCTTCCCCCTCTACTTTTGCCAAGAAGTCAAGCAACATGTTGGATATATTCAATCAGTTGAGCCTGAGCAGTTTTTTTAAATATAGAAATTGAACCAAGCCAAGAATTGCTCCACGAAGATTAATCTTTTTTTCTCTTGAAAACGAAAGAAAACAGAGACAGAAATACCAAGCAGAAATGTTTTCAATCAATCTTTTTCGCTCTTTAAGCTGACTAATGTCTACCAGGTGTTTGAAATAAGATCTGATGCGCTTTTATTTACTTTTGTCTTCTAATGCAACAGATGAGGTGGAGGAACCGAGAATTCTGAGCACGTTCCGGAAGAAATGCTTGGAGACACGTCGTGAGGGGGAGATGGACCAATTTGTTCGCTGTTACAGCTGAGGGAAAGGCCGCTATTCATAGCTTTAGATATCTGTGTTTTCTTGTGTTATTAACGTGCCAGCATCTGCATAAACCTGCCAAAACTTCGTAGCTGTTGAAAGCGGGAAAGCTTTCGCTCAAAAAAGTTTCCCGGACGTAGCCCACCCAAAACTTTTGAAACTATAAGCTCGGTCTGTTTATTTTTTCGCTAATCCATCCAATATTTCGGTTCAGACCTATATGCAGCAGGGTCCAAAACTCGATAATAGAAGCCATGTGAAGAACGTTTTGCTAGACTCACATGACGATGGGTCGAAAGAGTACTTTCATGGTCCTGAAATAACGTAACTGGAAGTGTCCAGCTGTTGTCTCATTAAAACAACGCACCATGTACAGCAGGCTGCATCAGCAAAAAGAAGGAACTTTTGACAGCGGAGTGAAAAATAACTCGGGAAGTTCTGGCATATAGTTGCGAAAGAAATATCGAAGTTCCACCTTTCTGAATTCAAACAGTCCTTAAAACGCTTTGGAAGACCTCCCAGACGTACACTTTGGGTTAGACAGTCCTAAGAGGAAGCTTTAATTACTTCCATGGAGAGAGTCCGAGATGGAAATAGTGTTTCGCACAGACAGCTTAACGATACGTCGCACGTTGTGATATGTTATGCATGAAAGAAGGACTTTTACCTGACAAAAGGAGCCTTTCTTGCTTCTCGTTCTCCTTTTTGGCCGTGCATTGCGTTTCTATGGATCTTCTGGTTTCCAAGAAGGCTTTGCGCTGAGCTCGGTCCGTCAGATACTTGGCGTACATGCCAGCAAAATTCATACCACTGTAGAGGACCAAATCTGCTGCCAAACTTAACCCAATACAAGAGGCAGTGCTTTCCTAAAAGGTTGCAAGAAAACAGAATAAATCAAACGAAAACGTCCAAGACAATATCAGCATGTTCACATTTGGTATTACAGGCTATCGATCTCAAGATAAACACACGAAACAGGAGTAATTCCGGCCACCAGGAGAGTCGAGGGTAATGATGCAACATTTCTCCCCGCTCCACCATTAGAACCATTAACCTTTTCTTTATGCATGAATCAATAGGAGATGACGGCTCTTATCAACCATGATCAATCGCAAAGGTGGCCTGACATGACTACCATAAAACCGGAAAGTGGACGGAGCCCCAGCAACACAGAATGTTTATTAACAGTTGAGTAATAGTCAGATTCAGCTCACGCAGTCCAAAATGGGGTTTGGACTTGTAAAAAAAACTTTATTCCAATACAGATGCCAAAAAGGAGAGGGGGAAAACTAAATTTGTATGCTATACCTTTTCGCCGGCTTGTTTAGCGTAGTCAATTATGCAGGCGACGAGATGAGCAATGGCCGTCAAAGAACAGGTCACCATGCACCAACGCAATGATAGTGGTAACATTGCGTAGGTGACAAACACGATGAACAAAACGTACCATACCATTTGCTCGATATGCGTTACTCCCACCGCTTCACTTCCAAATGCTGTGAATGGTACAAAAGGACAACATTACTGCAGCTTTCTTTACCCAAATCTCGAATTATAATACACAATAGGTTTGCACATGACTGCACTCGCTCTTTGCACTCGGCTTTCCAGTTTGCGTAATAGCTTGCTAAACGAACATAAACTTTCGTTAAAAAATAAAAAAAATTCTTTCTTTTGATCTTCTAGTCCCCGTTTTCAGTCACGTCAGACTGGGTTTGTTTACTGAGCGAATAATTTTTCCTATGAGTAATTCGGCCGAAAATAAAGAAAGAAGTCGCTGCAACGCTGCGTCCGCAGATGCTAGTTCAATATTAACTTTATTTCTCATTCCAGCCGACAGCTTAAGTCTTTCATTAACTCGTCTTTAATCTCATTTTTTGCGAATTCTATTAATAAGAATCAAATTACAGAGCAGAGCAGGCGTCAGCTTGGATTTACTTTCACTTTCGGCTATTCAATCATTTTCGCGCGCAGATTATTATCACCAAAAATTGCAATTTCCTTGGTTAACTTAACTCATTTAATTAAGATTTCGAACAAAGAGTCAAACAAAAACCGAGCGCATCGTTTTTCAAATGGCGCCAGTATCGAGGAATGCATAATTACATGTTATCTCTCTAATATCGCAAAAACGAAGCCATCTACTTTTGATATAAGTTTCATTAACCCAGTTCATCAATAACCTAGAAACTGTTTTGGTTTTGAAGATGTGCAACACAAACCTGCGAGGGCCGAACACACGGATACAGGTCAAGCTATACGTAAGATATCTTTGGAACTGCCTGTCTTTTGAACTTTTGTTCTACTTTTCATCTTTTTGCGTTAAAAAAAATGTAACGTTTAACGTATAAGTTTCTTCTCCTTAGAAAACTTACAATTTCAGACGCCTGATTAGTACACATAATTTAAGGGAGTCTACCAGATATATAAGTGAGATGTAATAGAGGAAAGTAATATTTTGTTCTACCTTGAATATTCATTAGGAGCCAAGTTCCCATGGCTGCCCAATGGAGGTAATTATTGGCAAAACATCGCCACCAGCTGAGCAAGCACAAAAATATGTTGACTAGCATAAAACACGACGTGTACGTAATAGCTTCTTGGTTTTTTAAGCATTCTTCATCAATCATCGTAGTGCATAAGTTCGGGTCTTGCAGCCCATCTTGCAAGTGATTAGTCACATCCGACGCATTTGTTCGAAATGTCTCAGACTTGGTCAACTTTTCACGATTAATGCTGTCACCCAAACTAAACACGGCAACTGAGTTTTCATCTAGATCGACAAAGGATAGTGTAGTGGAACTCGGGGACGTAGCGTTTGTACGATTAAAGATGTTCGAAGAGTTCCCGTGTTGTTCATGAAGAACGCAATTTGAAATGTTATGCGAGAGGGTTTTGGACTCGAGCACTAAGAGGATGATCACGACAATGATCTTGAGAGCCAGATCTACGCAGTTGACTATAATAAGAGATTTCTGGCGTTGACGATGGCTGTAACGTTGGAAAGCGGATTCCAGCTTTGCATCCCGAAAACTGCTTGTCAACGTAGGGAAGTAAACGCCACGGTAGACTAATCCTCGTTTAAAAATCGACCCTGTTGGATCTGCTTCTCTGGTAGATGACACCCGCTGGATCACTAGTTATGGGAGAGGAAAACATACATGTAAATTACATTTAGACCAAGTACTCGTGAAGAACTAAACTGAAGCTATGACAACTTACTAAATTATACGTCAAGCTTTTGCTTTTTTTTTTACTATAAAAACTGTACCAGGCTCCAATCAGGAAAACATCCCAACTTCAATAAGATAAACGGAAACATTGCAAAATTACTTAATGCGTTAAAAATTACGTTATAACTCCAAACACTGTTAAGGCTTCAATAAAAATTCCTTGAAAACTTAGATGCCATAAATCGGTCAGAAAAAAAACTTAAAAAAAAAAAAACGAGGAATGAATCGGCAGTGGTACTGACAAAGACAAACCTGCATGGTGAGACGTTTCAGCTGTACTTTCGGATGAAGATGTAACGACGGCGGGCGCTGAAGTATTCGACGAAAATTTGGCTCCAACCATACACACGGTGTCCCTAGTCGCATTCCCGTTGTCACTCGCTATAGCCATGACCTGTTTAGATCATACCGCAGTGGTAAAAAAAGGAAACACCGCCGTTAAAGCCCATTATTTACTTAAGACATTGATGTAAAAAAAACTCATTAATAAAGCATGCCACTTTGTCTATTTCTTTGTTGTCCAGCTTTCATTTTTCTCTCAGTCGTCTGTCAAGCCTTGCCAAAAGACGTGAAAATAAAATCGTGTGAGATACAAGCTTAAAGCGTGATTTAGGCACATAACCACGAATCAAATCCCTGCCAATGTCCATTTTAATTATATCATTTCCATTTTAACATGTCTATTTTAATTACATCTTGTCACAAAAAAACTACGGCAAAGACACTAAAATGGGTTTACGGCGTATCGCAACAATGGTCATTGAAAGAAAGAATAACTGTAATGAACTGAAAGAGCTCTTTAAGCTAGGTGCCTTTCCGTATTCTATATGCTACGACCTATCCGTTGTTTTATCTTTCTTTTTCTTTACTGTCTAGTTCTCCCGGGTCGCCTTGGCTGACATTAAGCGAAATAGACATCCATCATAGCGAACGCCCAATGGGGATTTCTCATTAAGCCAAACGACCGCCAGACCGTATGGGGTAATCAATGTTCCCCGCTAGATTATACGTTTACTTTGCGTTCGCTGACCCCGAACGGCAAAGCAAAACCGCTCTTTTCTTCTTGACAGATAAAACAAAGACTCTCGTCTTCTTCTCCAGAACTTCTTTCGCCTTTTCTCATATTTTTCCTTTCTTTTAGCAAGCTTTTTATCTTATGTTGAGCTTAATAAGTTTCAAGTTGCCGCCAAACGCAGTAATCGACGAATGTTTATATGTCGTCCGTTACAGTGATTCCTTTATCTCGACATTATCATGTTACGCTGGCTACGCCAGACGGGCTCCATGTAGCTGACGCCTTTCTTTTGCATGATTTCTAACCTTCTAACGCAACTTCGAACAAAGATTTCACGTCCTTTCCAATAACGCCGATAACGGACTATTAGTGCCGTACGCACCAGATGGGTCCCTTACGATTTCCAAAAAAATCAACCTAATCTTTTACATGGCCAGCCTCATTCATGATTCGTTTAGAAAACCCAGTAACGTTATATCGGAAAATGCTTCGTGTTCCCTTCCCCCACCAACTAGTACGACTATGTAGTAGAATGACGTGCGAGCGCCCTTTGCCGTTGAGTGGTTACTTTTTTTTTTGCTGGCCATTTACTCGCCCAGCTCTTGTTTTCATAACCATATATCTTACAAGCGGTCATTTTTTCTGTCACTTAGGGACTAAGCCTTTTAAAAGGTAACACAGGTTAAATGAAAAGCCCAAACAAAAGGAAATCACCTCATGTTGATTGGATTGTATTTGCCCATTTCCAATAAACATCTCAGCAATCTTGACAGTCTCAGGAGATTGAACTGAAGTAGTGGTTGTTGCTGCTGCCGAAATCTTGTTTGTGCAAGGCTGTTGCCTTCGCAGACACTCGGAGCCAGAAAGTGTAGCTGAAGAACCTGGTAGCGATGATAGCTGAATAGTTTGGGCGGCAACTCTCCTCAACCCGCGAAGCCAGACATGCTGTTTAGCCAAAGATCTGAAAAAATAAAACAGGCATTAATACAAAATCGATCCTTTAGACAACTCGGGACATTCCAGGGGGAGGGAGTGATGAATTGACAAAATTAATGATGAAGGCTTCACTTATGCTCACACTTGAAATTTTCTTGGCTGACTCTCAAGTGTATTTCCTCTCCCACCTCTTGTCCCCTGCTTTGTGTGTTGTGCTCGTTAAAACCTTTTACGTGCTTATGGACATCCATAAAACAAAAAGTGTAAGTTAAAGTATGCATTTAGACCGAGTTCACATTTTGGGCTGAGATTTCCCCCAAGTTCCAGAATGTCGAACGTCATTGAATGTGGGATGCGGCACAAACCAAAGAGATCAACGAAGACTGAATACATTTAACCAACAAGTTCGTTCCACTCCCCTTCTGCGACTACCTGTTTCATCCCTTTCAAGGCAGCTTACTTATTGCGAGCAAACCAGAGAATTCACTTACACAACCTTGAGCGAGAGTCCATCTCCCACTCTGCATGTACTCAGGGGACTCAGTTACGTTAATCACAGCTCGCACGTGTAAAGGATGCAACCAATAAAGTTGTTTTGCTCATAGCACCATCAACTTTTGCGCTTCGCTCACCTAAGCAGATACGGATGGTGTAAAACCACTGCAAAAATAAATGCTCAAAAATATCCCGGCTACCCAACTCACCCAAAACCATTCTGGATATTCAGGTAAGCTTGGTATAATGATGGGGTGTGAACGAAGAACGTTCATGGCAAATGGTTGGAAAGTTGTCTACAGTTCTGTGCCAAGTCAAAGCATGTATTCGAATACAACTTTTCTAGTGCGCCAAAAATAAATATCATATACATTACTCCACTCTTCTGAACGGGAAAATCCCATCCCTTCGCGTAGAGAAAGTTTTGAGAAATGGAAAGAAAGAAAAGAAAACTCGTCTTTGGGTTCCCAGTATAGCCCTGCTTTGGGTTTTACATGATCCTATGCAAATAAGAAGACAAACTCTCAGAAGATGGTCCCTTTCCTTCCACCAGAAAGTTTCCTTCCATGATCCTATGCAAATATGAAAGCAAACTCTCAGAAGATGGTGTGATAAAATTATATAGACTCCTTTAACTAAGAAATTCAGTACCACCAGATACCTATATAATAATTGAAGGTTCGCAAGGACTTTTCCTTCAACAGAAAGTTGTTAAGCCCGTTCCAGAATTTTTTTCTTCAACTTCTGCTTCGCAACTTGAAACTGGATATGTATATTTAATATCGTGCCATCACAATTACCCGAGGTGGTGGTTTAATTAAGGTAATTTATCAAAGCGTGTGGCGGTTGCTACAGGTTACGTAGAATTTGTCTGGGCTTCGGAGCAATAATTGCCATAATTTATATCCATTAATTTTTACTTCTTGGCTCTTTTACAAAAGATGTTTACAATCCAATACCATATTTTCTTGAGCAACAGCAAACATGACCAGCAGCCTCAAGTTGCTGTTGCTATTTCCTCACCAAACTTGATGACGTGACATTTCGAAGCAGAGTAATGGATTTTAACCCTGCACACCCTTGTGGCAGAGCAAAGCGTGGAGAGCATACGAAGCTGACACCTATAGAATTCCGTGCGCGTAAACATCTTCCCCGTGACATTCTTTTTAGACCAGTTTTTCCCTACCATTTTAAAAAAGTTAAGCAAATAGCATGATCATCACCTCAATAAACTTCCAAGTCTTTTAGGAACCAATAAAGTTAAAGTTGGTTTGCTTGGATGCCTATATGGGTACGGCACTGAGATACCGACAGGAGAAAGGTTTGTTGCAATGCATTACAAACAGAAACGATGCAAACTAACAAGAAAGGTGGTTAGAAAAATGCTATGCATGCTAGAAATTTACTTTACATGTCACGATTCCAGAGGGGCTTAATAGGTTTAAAAAGAGTTTTGTTCTCCTCCCCCCCCCCCTTCACTTCCTATAAGGCAACCAAAAAATAATTGTATGCACAGTCGACTAGAGATCTAAGATTAAAATATAAATTAATTTTGGCATAACTGGGTCACAATATGACCCAATTCTGGCCTTTCTCTCTTTTTTTGTTGGAGGTGTTTAAAACACCTTACAGACATCACTAAATACGAGAAACCGACTGAAACCAAAGAAAAACTTTTTTTTTGTTTCAGACGAGTTGTTTTTAAGAACCACGTTCTCTTGTAATTGCATTAGAAGAAGAGGTGAATGTTTGCTTGATTAGCATAAATGCCAAAGCACGAGTCAACAAACGTGTTGTAACTACGTTGTCGGCTTGCTCTCTTGTATGTTTTGTAGCTCGAGAACAGGCAAAATGACTGACAGGCCAGGAGCACTTCCAGGGATTTGGAAAACAAACTAAGTGGACTAGAAATGCATGTGGCATTTCAAGTGGAGCAAAACCAGCAGTTCCATTCGGGTACGTCAGAATGAGAGAATACGGCTCAAGTAGCACAGCGTTGCGGTATGGGTATTTAATTTAGCAACTCACAGAAGATTACACCCGCAACAGTTTTTGCTTTACGGTGTCAAGGTAAGCGCTACTGGAGTATAACACTTTTAGTGAAGATATTTATATCTTCCTTTAAGAGAAAGAGAAATCAGACTGACGTACAGCAGTGTCGGAAGGTTGATGACAGGGAACCTTCAATGGCAACAGAAATTGAGCAAATACATTATTTTTCCTTGCTCTGCTTCCTCCGAATTTCAATTCAGCCTACTTTCCCCGCTTTTCTTGTTTAAAGCTGATTTACGTCAGTGAATCGACGGTTGCAACTTTATTACTCTATTCTACTGGGAAAGTATAGGCTGCGGTGAGTTAGAGGTAGCAGACTCAATCGGGTTAACGATAGGTGAGGTAGCATTTTCCATATACATTGCAAGTTTCTGCTCAAGCGACCACACCCACACATCAATCATATTATCAGCAAATGCCATGTTAAGCCAGTTCATGCCTACTTCCTAAATCTAACCCCAACCGGCGAACACAGTTGGCTGACCCGGTTTTGCCCAATTATTCGCTGCTTGAACGGAAGGAAGTGTGTATCATATGCTTTTTATAATCGTTTCGTATGTATAGCGAAGATGACAAAAATGCCATATATCGTGAAGGACTAACTCTTTTAATTTGTATGCTGTGGTTTCCTAGTTCCTATACTTAAAGAAAACTTGAATGCCACTTTGAAAGTGGGGATCCAATTAGATTACGAAACGAAGACCCATCGAGTGGAGCTAGCTTACCGTCACTTGCATACAGGACCAGACTCCACATGACTTTAAACGGATATACAATCATTGGAAATTCCTAGAAATAACCTCAGTCCAGTCAGTCCCAAATCACAAATAGTAACTTTTAACGATGCAGTAAGGTAAACTATAATGCGCACAAAAAAATGTTGATGTTCCATGGCGTCAAACATTATACACCGTACGATGGAGTACATGAATACAAACATGGCTTCTGCCAGGTTTACGATACGCTTCTCATACCGGTCTTAATTAAATAAGCCCTTCCAGAAAGGAAAACCACACATCCTTCAGCAGTCAAGCTTAAAA
This sequence comes from Lepidurus arcticus, assembly GCA_003724045.1. Lineage (NCBI taxonomy): Eukaryota > Metazoa > Arthropoda > Branchiopoda > Notostraca > Triopsidae > Lepidurus > Lepidurus arcticus. The sequence continues at coordinate 24,653 of RJJA01000315.1, forward strand.
AAGAAGAAAGAAAAGGAGGAAAGGAGAGGAACTACATCACAAAAAAGTATCTTGACTATGCAATGGTTTTCCGAAATTTTCTACACGAATAGAGGCCCAGCCTGCGGACCCAAAAAATAGGTTAGGGGATTTCCATCTCAACGGAGAAGCTGATTGGAACCGGCGCGTAAGAGCGAACAAACGATGCCCAAGTGTAAACTGCATCAAGTAACCTTGTATAAACCATGTATTGCATGCAAGCAGTATGTCTTTGCGAGATTGTTAAATCGCGTCAAATGTGCGGCCATGACTTTTTCATACCTCGTTCCGCTCCGGAATGAAAGCAAACTTGAGATAAAATACGTCTACCTTAGCTTCGAAGTTTTCCCAAAGGACAAGACACGAAATTTCCCTATGTGATGAAACCTCACAAGAGACTGGATGTGACAAAAAATTTACTCACATGCTGTTTTGTAGATTACGAGCAATACCTGTATGTGTTTCAAGCGAATTTCGTTGCTGGACCTTGGTGCCGCTATTAACTGGTTTTCGTTTAGCCATCACATATTATCTACCCAATTTTGGTAACAGTGCGTATGTGGTCGTGCATACAAATTATAGTAGAAATAAACTGGCCACTTGAAACACGACACTGCCACTTGGCAACGAAACTGTTTTAAGACAGTGATTGTTTTTGTCCTCCTCTCTAAACCGGAAAACAGTATAACCAGCACACGATTCTACTCGATTAACTAACGGGCAATGTCATAGCCAACTGCAAAGTTGGAGGTTCGAAATTTTCGGCGAGCAAACCACGAGGGGATAGGATGAGGAAACTTGAGTTTGTGGTTTCCGTGGAAGTACGAAAAAATGACAGGAAAGGCAAGTCCCCGGTGTTTGTGATGTAAAAATACAATTTTTACATATACAACATAATTTGGGAAAAGGGCACCCACTTAGGTAAATAAGTTGATTAGAGCGGCAGGACTCGCACGTTTGCAGCAGAAGAGACAAACACACACTAAAAATCCCGCTTACGGAATAATATACCGAGCACGCGAGGGTTTGATCGGTAGGAACGAAATAACCGAAGCGGCGCGCTGCGCGACAAGAAAGCGCAAGAAAAGGTCTCCGTTTTGAGCTCGATAAGTCACTATATATCGATATATTCAGGTCAGAATTACTTTGATTTATTTCACGGGAAAAGACGGAATTAAACCATTAAGAACGGGCGATGATTTCGAAAAATAAAACCAAATGCAGGCAATATCAGCTTTATCTTTCCTGGAAATGTTCTGAACAAAGCTTGGGCACCTCGGGGGTTGCTTAGAGTTTCAAGCTGATAGTTCATCGAGTTTTATTTAATCGTTCTTTAAATGTATGCTAACGGATATCTCACTGCAAATGGAATCGTCGAATTAAAAGTTAGCTAATAAGTTTTGATAGCACATACCCCATTTGATTTATTCACATTGATATTTCATAAAACTACATGTAGACTTCAAAGTTGAAGACTTTAATTTTATAAATAAATCGTGTTTATAATTACGTTAGTCGTAATTAAGACTGCAGCTTGTGCTCGTAGATGCTTGGGAATATTTACGCAAAACTACCATTAACCAGTTAAAATAATACAGAGTATAAATAAATTAGAGCAACAGTGAACATCAATGTTCACTGTTGCTTCTAATTTATTTATACACTGTATTATTGTTTCCCCACCTGATGATAACGTAATGTAACAAGCTAAATCAGACAGAAGATATAAAGCGCACTTTAACTTTCCTTATGGTTAGCAGACTAAATTGTTTAATGATAAGTTTCCTATGATTTCCGGAAAAGTCAGTATTTTTCCATCTTGCAAGTTATGTCCTTTCATAGTTTCATTGTCCTTAGCATATTTGAACTAAAAGGGCTTATAAGCTCAAGCCAACTGTCTAAAAGTTTCGCCTTCAATTCGCTAGGAAATTGAAAGTAATATCATAAATAACTTTTCACCTGGTAAAATGCTAAACGCTAAAGACGGAACAATTCAAATGTAATAAATTGTATGCATCGTCGTCGTGATTTCTTCCATGGATAACAGACTTTGTAATACCTTTTGTGTACTCTCAATCATCCCATATCAATTATATACAACCTCTAATACGTGTAGTATTTATTGCAGCCTCTTTAAGAAGATTAATGATATTGCATTTTTCGCAATCGGATTGCATGTTCTCTAATTAATTAGAAACTAGGAGGCAACGGATAAGCGAACTGCGAACCAGTTGGATGAGCATACGTAGTTTTAAAACCAGTCACAGGTTACATTTTACCCACAACCTGTACACGCACGAAAACAGGCTATTATTAGGTGTCTTATTTTCCTAACCCAAGTAGTGATTTGTTAAATGTAGGAGTAAGAAATGGCGGCTGAAAAAGTTAACAAGAAGTCTACCTTGATACGGTTTTACTTGATTCTATACAATGCATTACAGACTCAAGGGTAATACTTTTTGTTTTTCGCATTTTTGTTAAAATGCCTTTATGCTTTAAAGTTTAAAATTCTTTTGTACGTGTAGATGGTCATCCATTCTGTTCCAGATAATTTCACACGTCTTAAATAAAGGATTGACTTTGGAAGGACTATGGGAAACTGTGGAGCTTCCTTTGGCTCTATTCCAAACCGGAGCAATTTTAGAAGTAAAATAATTTCGGTTTTGTATTAGAAAGAACGCAGTGTCGCAGTCAAACTTATTTTTTTGCCTTTCAGATTGTTCACAGTGCAATTGGTTTGGTCCCTAGTAGTGTAATTCTGACACTGCCTCAAGTCTTTTCACGCATCTTTGTCCTCTGGCCAATTTTGTACAAAGTTGAGGCTACCCATGATTCCATCGGACTACCATTGTTATTATTTGCCTGGACGATTACCGAAAGCATGCGCTATTTATATTACACGCTCAATTTGCTCAGCGCTGTGCCGAACTTTCTCGTTTGGTGCAGGTAAATTTAAATATATACTTGCAAACAGCTAATATTGCCATTTAGATACTCTTTCTTTGTCTTGCTCTACCCGATTGGTATTACTGGAGAACTACTGTGTTGCTACGCAGCCTTGCCGTATTACCAATCGACAATGGAATACTCGATTCGCCTGCCCAACGTGAGCAATTTCGCATTCGACTTCCAGTATTTCATTCTTCTCGTCATGTTGAGCTATATACCAGGTAAAAAATTTACATTTGTTTGTGAGCAATTACAAATATGTGCATTTTGTATAGTGTTCCCGCAACTCTATGGTCACATGTTTGCCCAGCGCAAGAAGATGCTCGGCAAAAGCCAAAAACGAGACTAAATAATTTTGATCTGAGTTCTTTCTTTTTAATGTTACTTGTTTGACAAAAAGGAATACAAAGGTGTTGGCAAATTACAAACTTACCTCAAAGGGTTTTCTAATCTGTAGTGGCTTGTTTCCCAGATCCAAAAAGGGACTGCAAGAAAGAACCTCGGTCTGGTTTTTCAGTATCTTTCTTAGCTCGTTTGAACTTCAGATCTCGCTGAAATTCTTCCTCAGTTGGTTTTTGCTGGACGACGTAACCCGGGGATGGTTCTTCTGTCTCAATGCCCTTTGCTTTCCTCTTTTTCTCTAAACGGCGCATCTTTTCACTCTTTTCAACAGATTGGACAAAATGGTTGGCTTCTCGTTTAGCTTGGGCAATTTCAGTGCGCATACGTTGCTCGTGCACTGCTTTTTCATAAGCCAGTCGCTCATTTAAATGAGCCCATTTGAACCTAAAGTAATTGCTTGAACTATATAGGATAAGGAAGAAAGTTTCGAAATCTTTTACCCCGACAAATACTTGAGGTTCCATAGAATGTCGTGGTATTGTGTACGCCGTTTTCCACCCACGGGCTGCCGATTAAGACTTTGGGCTACGGCTTTCGCAACGCGTTTTTTCTTGAATTCTACCCAGCCTTCTGTAAAACTTCTACTCGGCTTTTTCTTTTTAGGTTTGTCGTTCTCAACTGAAACATGCAAATAGTAAGTTTAATAAGGTAAATAAGCTAAAGAACTAAAAATATTTAAAGAAACAATAAAAAAAAGAAATTTCTTACATGCAGCAGGTTGAAGAAAAATGCGGCCAATCTCCCCATAAACTTGTAAAGCCTGTCTGACTAACGCAACATTCATTTGTGTGGGAATAGACGACAAATATATAATGCCGGGTTTTCTTTTTTTGTCCGGATTGCTATCTAAATCGTCATCATTGTCACTAACAACACTTGCTGGTCCAGTACTAACAGAATTTAAGGTTTCATCTGTATTGTGATCCTCATCATGACCCTTATTGTCATTCTGATTTTCTGGAGTGGGTGGTGATGAATCAGATTCTTCTTTATGGGTAAGCACAAAACGTTTATCTTTTTTCCTCGCCATTAAATAATAACGTGAATCACCTAGCCAAAAAAGACACTCGAAACTCGAACTTTTAGGGGGGGGGAGAAAACGTGCGCCGAAAACTGAAAAGGCAGGACTGTACTAATCGATGTACCGCGACCTGCGGTCTAATCTGCGACCTCATGTCCGCGACCACAGTATAAAGGTTTCATAGTAGCAGCATGTGAATCTTCCCGCGGCGAAAATAAGTATTAAAAAAAACTAAAATGCTTTATAATCTGTGACAGCGCACACTTGCTGTACTAGCTAAATTAGGATTGGACTGAAATTCGTGTGCCATGGGTCGCGAATTAGTGTTCCCCAGGAAAGTTTCGGGAAAAAGCCGTAAGCAGCGCTACCTTACGGACCCTTGGGCTATTGTTTATTGTTTTTATATTTTTATCGTGTGCTTACTTTTGAATCTGTATTGACTGGCTTTTTTAGACCTGGATGTTGTGCAGTAATATTTTTCACTGGTGTATTTTTTAATTGGTTTCTGTTACTATTAGGAATTAAAAGTTACTCGCAATTGCCCAGTTTAGGAGAACCGAATTCAACATAACAAAATTTCATGCCGAACATGAATGTCAAAGTAGAATGTCTCTTGGGTGTTCAGGATGAGGCAATAACTGCCATAAGCGAGGGGCTGCTCAGTTATCGAACTAATAAAGTTGGAGGCCTGCCAGTAAGTTTTAATTTTGTCTACGGTTATTTTTAATCTGTTAGTTAATTATTGTATTTCACTGTTTCATTTCCCGATTCATCTAAATAATATAATGCACTTTACTAATAAACGTACTTGTGCTTAAGCTTAACTTCTCGTTTTTTATAACCTACTTAGAACTGGCCAAAGAACATTCCTGAAAATCCACGTTGCAGGTTGTGTGGCTTTACCTTGCCTTTGCTGGTGCAAGTCTATTCTCCCTTGGAAATATCTCCGAACCACCGCACTCTTTATATATTTGGCTGCATCAACCCGCCATGTTACAATAAATCTGAAAGGTAAAGACAAATAGAATGAAGAATTTTATTTTTTACATACACTAACGAAATTCGTTTTAGTTGGCTTTGTTTGCGCTGCGAGACTCCGATTATTTTTTCGGAAACGTCGGCCAACCAAGCCTCCGCTGTAATTCAAACAACATCAACGTTGTGGCTGGACGATGCTGACGATTGGGGTGACCCAATGGATCTTACGAATCTAAGTACCAACAATAACGGCAACAATAACAACGACGGAGACAATGCATCTAGCAGCCACTCTACGTCCAGCTCAACAAGTGACGTCGATTTGTCTCAATTAAGTCTCACCGACCCAAACGCAAATGCTGCAGCCCCAAGCCCTGTAGGTGCTGAAGCTTCCCAGTTATCCGAAATCGCTACAGCAGATATTGAAGAAGAAGGCGAAGAAGTCATTTCAATAGACACACCAGAACGACCCTCACTTGATATTTTTGCATTGCTTGCCAGTCCCGTAGCTTCGTCATCTTTACCTCTTTCATTACGCCCGGTTTTCACGAGTTTCTATTTGGATGTTGTCGAGGAAGCAGCCGTCCAATTGGGAGACGAGTTTCTTCAGATGAGAGCGAGAGAACTGTTAGCCGAATACCAACGAAGGGAAGGCGTTATACCCTCGGAAGGAAAAAAATTGCAAGCTACCGGTGGTGGGGATTCTCAGGAATCGTACGAGAAAGGCCATCCATCCCATGGCGACAAATTGGCTCATAAGTTCATCATGCGAGTGCAGCAGTTACCCAACCAGCTCATAAGGTAAAATCGATTTTCTATTTCTAGCCACCGCTAAAAGGGAATCTAAACCAAAGCACACAAGGAAGCGCGTTTGGTTACCCCGAACAAATATTATTTTTATGTAGCAACTGTCATGCAGCTTGTCGTGATTGCTAAGTTATGTTTACTGGTCAGTGACGTAACCTTACAATTCTGAAAGCCCTTTTAATCTTAAGAGCAATTCCTAATGTGACGGAGCACACTCCCTCTTCGCTTACCAATTACCGTAATTTCATTCTTGAAACCAATTTTCTGAAAGGCTTCAGCGTTAATTAGGTCGCATGCTAGTGGGACCATGGTTATTGACACCCAGGCATAACACGCGCTAAGAAAGAAAACAACACGCTTGCGCAATTAGAATCAATGCTCGATCTCGTTGCTGAAATCTCTGTGTTGTTACTTGGCAACGTTTTTTGTTTGACATGCACTTTACCTTTGGTTTCTGCATCTTCTCCTATGGCAAGGCGCATGTGCGTTTGTATTGATGGCTGGGTGTTTCTGACATTAAATAATTTTGAAGTTTTCCGAGCTAAAATCGAAACTTTACTATCCATGCCGTGCAGATATTGTCGCGAAAATGCAGCTGTATTGCCGCTGCAGCCCATCATCGAACGCGCTGTACCACTTTGTGCAGTGTGCAAATCCCCAAGAGTTTTCGAAATCCAAGTGATGCCGTTCCTGAGCCGCGTATTGCGTCCTACTACGACACACGCAGAAGATGCAGCCTACGCAATCGAATTCGGCACTGCGTTGGTTTACACTTGTGCGCAGAGTTGCTGGGTGAATGCGCAAGACATATATCGAGAAGAATTCATTATAGTACAACGAGAATCCCTGTGATTTTTTTCGCTCGAGATTTTTAGAGGCAGACAACCTTGGTTGTATTGATAATCCAAAATTCTCACATACGTTATAGTCATAATATTATACGCAGTAATATCAACGCCATTTTGAAAATTCTTACAGTTTCAAGCAGCAGAAGCAAGACCTTGCAAGGATCTAAAAGAGCCCAGCAAAATTTGCACAGTACTTTACACGACACATGATTTTGGTAGAGTCCGCTTTCCATTGTTAGATTGCTAGGCCAGAGTTGCAGGGGGGGGGGGGGGGGTAAACCAAACTTCAATTGTAAGAATTGCGTGCTTATTCTGAGAAAAATAACACTCGTGCAACACTTACACGTCATTTTAATGTATAGTTATTTGGAGTTTTGAGGGAAATCGGGATTCCTTGGGCATTTAGGAGTGAAAAAGGCTTCCGACGGTCTGAAACTTGTAACGTAATTCGAGATTTTGACACGAGCGTATAGCATATCATGCACAGTACGTGGAAGGTGAATAGTTGTTATGTAAGGGTGACACTCTGGGGTACACCTCAGTGACTTGCATTGCAACCGCTACCGGAAATTGAGTTCAGATTTGTCGCTTCTAAAGATGGCGTACACATCGATTTGGCCTTTTTGTTTGTTTGGTTGGTCAAGGAAGAAATCCTGGCTGAGTCTGACTTAATTATGTATACAAATGTACATAAGTGGGTCCCGTTTACTGCTGTGTTACCCCATCGAAGGTTTTTTGTAATGGAAGCCCATTAATCTGGGTCAAGACACCGTTTTGGGGGCTGCTTTCTTGGATTTATCGATACCACTACCATTACCCGGTTTGTCAACAGCTAAGCCTTTGAGGGGCCAGGCGCTGTAGGTCTCATTAATTAGTCGTGAGGAAGCGGAAGATACTCTATTATCCACGCCTTGATTGTTTGTATTATTGTGTGAAAAGCTTGAGGAAGAAGCCGGTGGAAAACGTACAGGGAGAGCATCTTTGCTGCTACGCAGAGCGCTCGAAGGTGGAACCGTATCCGGTTGGGGGTTACTTCGCCGCGGGCTCTCTGGAGATGCCGCCTGGGGCGACCTTAAAGACCGGCTTATCAGGTTTTCGCCGTGGTAGTCTGTCAGGCTACCGTTAGGCCAAGAAGATAAACTACGTGAAGAAGCTGATAGGTGTTGCTGCGGTTGTTTACTATTGTGGTTCAAATTGTTGTTGTTGGTGGCTGACAGCGAACTGTTGCAATTAAAACGCGGTGAATCGAACATGGAGCTAGGCCGCTTCCTCTTATCCAAGGCTCCGTCTTCTTCAGAGTCGTAGTCGTAGCCCTACAGAATGGAGTGAAGGTCGTTACTTTGATGGATAGCAAAAGAGAGTAAGAAGTCGAACTTCAGCTGTTGTAGGACTTACGTTCTCGATTTTCTCGTCCAGCATGCGGAAAAAGTCAAGTTGGCTCGCAGACAATTCTCTGGGGAAACAAAATACGGAACTGAAAACTTATTGGATTGAAGAAGCCGATGAAAGCTAAACTAAGACAAGCTATAGCAAAAAGTAAAGCTACAATCTTGGCACGATACCAGATTTTGCTTTTCAAAAACGCGTTTGGCAAATAGTGTCCAAACAGTGTTTACGAACTAAACTTTGTCGTTCTAAGCGTCACAGGGTAGGCGTTTCTAATAAACAAATGAAACCGTGCCCGACGTGAACCTCCTCGGGCCTTTATAGATTAGCTGAGCGTATTGATTGTGGTCGGTACGGAAAGGAAGGGTTATACCAAGGTTATATGCTGAGGTGACGATCGGTTCGGTTGGGAGTTGATTTTGTAGCTTAATAGAATGTGCGACACTGGTACTACGAATGTGCGACACTGGTCTTTTCTTACTATTGTAAGTGTTGGAGCAGATATTCAGTAAATACTTGTAGATGCTCAGGAACGCTGCAAAAAAACTTACACTTGAGCTAGTATTGGGCCCGATATTGTGGCCGGTCTCCTGGCTCCGTTATTGTTGCCGTTGTTGGTGGAACGTGGACTTCTTCTCTCCACTTCCCATTCAGAAGCATTTTTAGCATCATCGTGAGCGATTTCATTCGGCCTCGGGTCTTCTGGACACAAGCGATCTTTACCTGCGTTCAAGTTCAAAAACAAACAAAAACAGTTTTATAAGAAATATCGATTACGCAATCGTTGCGTAGCATGCTTTCTGCTAGTTATGGTGATGGGCCATTGAGTACGTGTTGGAACTAGGGGAGAGTTAGAAGGCTGTCTTTGTTACCACGTTTCATACAAGTATAATAGGCGGACGACTTAAAATTAGATAAACTGCTATCTCGTTGCGTCCCTTGCTATCGGGTATTAGTGATTATCCAAGTAACTAAGGGTAGCATGTAATTCCCCTTTCTATACTTTCCAGAGCTTAACATGTTGCGAGAGTGTTTATTATTATGGGGTTGTATAGTTAGATAATGACAATTTTTTTTTTTACTTTGTTAAGTTCACAACTTCCAGCTACGGTATAGGATATGGTTTAGCCCAACTTAGTAAAGAGTCATAGAGTTTATTTCGTTCGTAGTTGCTTTGAACTCTTGTTAACGGTCCAAGCCCTTATAAAACTTGAGCATGGCTGCTTGGATTATCGTTTGTGTAGTACTTCTTTAGAAACGAACAATTCCAAGCGAGTCTCGTACACCGAACTTTATTAGGTTTTGGCCGCAGCTGTGGAAGCCGGATAGTAAAACTTCCCGAATACAATGTAGTTTTTTGCCTATCGTATTCGAGGCGGACTTGGAGATTATTACCTGTTTGTATATGCACAGCCAAAAAACCTTTGAGTCATTGATCGAAACGTTCGGCTGCCAAAAAAGAAGAAGAAAACAAAGGCCAATGTCTCTGTATCCCGTTACAAGTTTAGGACAGGATGTGCAGGCGAGCGAGTAATCTTGTATTCTGAATCGAGTAAGTTCGGATGCTTTTGGAATCTGAGAAATCTCGTATGTCTCTGATTGCAGAACTGTGCTGGTAAATCGATATACGCTCGATTGGTTGCAAATGAACTTATGTTGGAAGCTTTTGCTTGACAGTCTTAATCTTTTTCGACAAGTTTGAAGTACGCAGCTATTTTTCTTTTATGTTATGCAGGCATGGAAACAGAAAGAAAATAGTGGGCTGGAAAAATGAGTGTGAAATTGATCGAAACGAAACTTTCTTGCAGAAAAGTCTCCTGGGAGGGAACCGTTTTAGGTTGGTGTGCGCACACAACAAAATCTGTTGAGCAATACAACCACGACGAAGAAAAGGCGCCGGATTTTTTATAGTGAATTTCCCCCAGCTTTTTCTGGCGTTTCCTGGATTTACTTTATTTCTCAAGAAATGTCAATTTATAATTGGATTCCATCTTGTAAGACCGCTTTTATGGTGGGTCTTCAGCTATTCAGTTTATGAGTTCCTTGCCAACATGCTGTTTCTTACGAAAAGAAAGGTATCGGCCTTGGAAACACGCGTGCATATTGCTTGAATTCGTGACAAATTGTATTTCATATAAAAGCAGTCACGTGATCTAGCCCAGTATTGGGTTGTTGTTTTCTTGACTTCTCAAAGTGTGATTATATTGCTAAGGAGGAAAGTTATAGATTGAGTTTCATGATATGAATTGAACAATGATGGCATAAAAATGGGAGCAGATTGCTTGAAAGACCTGTTCGTTGTTACTTTTTTCCTAAAGCTTTGAAGTGCCTTACGCTGGATACAGTCGAAAATCAAGAGAGCTCGTTTAGTCTAGACAAAACATGTCTGTTCTTTTCCATTCCGCTGCAATTTTAGTTCGTCACAGCATCGATTTACAGGCGACTATAATAGAAAAGGCTGTACTTTAGAAGCTGAGAAATCCTGTAGTTCTTTTTCAATTGATTTTTATCTCTAATTTTGGGACCCAGTCGTAAGGGCTTTTGCTACGTGTTTCGACTTTCGGTGCTTTCCAATTCTGTGACCTGAGGTGTTTTTTTCCACTTCGGTATAATCAGAACAAACCAGTTGCACGTAAATCGCTTTTAAATGGTCGTATTATGGCGAATCGTAGCTTAAAATGAAGACATTCTAACTACAGTTATCAAACTATGGAATTCACTATTGAAAGTTCGAAATGTCCAAGAACAAATGTCGTGCTGTTCCTTGAAGTTATTGGCATTCTGATACTGGTTTTCAGTCTATATAAGTTGACCAAGAAGAATTATTTGCCACACATGCCTTGCGTGCTTTAAAATCGCCAGAGTTATTTAATACCCGCTGCAGAATTATTGATTTATGGTAGCGTATCGTCGCACTTCCATATATGTCAAACACTCTTTTTCTGTCTGATAGAATAAGACGTTATGTTATTTAAGGTCTAAAATCTGCCTCAGCCCCCTTTAATAACGCTTGTTTTTGTGAAGTAATGAAAGAGCCTAAGTTGAAACTTCACAAATTAAACTCGCTGTCAAGAGTTAATTGATCTCTTCTATGCACTTCAGTGTCAATTGTGGTGTTCCAGAATCTTTGCAGAAAGCTTGAGTGGCACTTTTAGGGTGTATTGACTGACTTGTGATGTTGAAATGCCTACGTTTTTGGCTATTTGTGGAAGTGCGTAGTTTTTGGGTTTGTTTTTGTATATAACTTTAAAGTCAATTTTTTAACTGGTCCCCGTAATGAGCTCCAGCGTGTTTCGTGAGCTCCAGTAGCTTCTACTAATCTCTCTGTAAGTCTAAAGACTCTCACGGGAAGATTGTACATTTCTGCAAGTAACTTATATGTAGGATCAATTTCTTAGCGCGTAGCCTGGCGTTGAACCTTTACTCATCATGTATATCGCATGCGCCTATATGACACATGAAGTGCCGTTCAGTAAGCTTGGACTAAGGTTTTTAAGTATTTTAGTATATAAAGATATATAAACCTATATATACTGTGGGTTGAATTGTTTGATCGCTTTCTTCCTATATGAGAATGCCGCACACGGTCTAACGAGATTACTTCCGCTATATTTCTAAGGATAAGCACTCTACGTCAATTGCCATATCTACAGCAACGGTAATTCCGTCACAAGTTTTCTGTAATAAGGGAGCGTAGTATAGCATGTAACTGTCACAAAATATCGTTCCCAATCAATATTTTTCTCCGTGCCTTGCTTTCTAAAGCGTGCGCTTTTTTATTCTTGAGAAAGAGAACAGGAATATACCTTTGCGTCTCTCGGTCTTGGCTTTCCACTTGCGCGGATACACCATCCCCATTCGACTTTGCCCGCACCCCATTCTACGTCCCCAACCCAGTGCACTAAAAATCGGCCAAATTTTTGCAGTTTTGCAGAAAGTCACCAAGGATTCAGAAATGTAGGCTACTCTTAGCGCATGAGCTTCAAGGCAAAATGGTCGCAGTTCAGGTCCACCGCATCCTCGGAATTGTTCTGCTTAGCACTCGTTGCACAGAGATGCGCCCATAATTCTGCCGAAGCAATCGACTGCATTGTCTGACGATGCACTGAAGGAAAGAAATAGGTTTCTTGGAAAGTCTCACGACAAATAATCTTTTAGGAGTCTTTGGTTTCGCCTTGTTACCAACGCGAGCGGCTCGAGAGTTGGATGGAGATTTCAAAATGCAGATCGTAATTTTGGTGTCATCTGGGAAATTGAAAATGAGAGCACATGGGATTAGCGTTGTTGGCTTTTAATTACGTTATTACCTAATGTTATCATCATAGCTCATTAGCAAAGCTTTCATGTCAACTTTTTACTCCGTGGAACTTCGATATCTTGCTTTTCAATCATCGTCGGGAGCTTTAAGGGTCGCGTACTTGAGACTTGAAGTAGAATCTTGACTGTTCTAATAAAGGGACCTAATTTCTCCACGCTCGTGGTGCAAGCTTCTTTTGGACCATGGCCCAAATCAGATTCAAGTCTTCTTGTCTGTTTGGATTAGCATTGCAGCAAACTCGTCCTTGGCCTCAAGAGTACAGTACCGGAATGGCTAATTCAATTGACCGGATAAGGAAAAATGATTTAAATAAGAATTTCTGTCTATCAAACTTGAGTGTAAACTATTCGCAAGGATTTTGTTTAAAAATAAAATAACAGTTTTTCTGCTTTCCATGCAATGTCGCTGCAAAGGTATAGTCTGGTCATGCGCGTATTTTTAGAGTAGTAGCATACTTTTTTTCACCGTCAGAGCCGTAAAAAAAAGTAACGTTCACTTCTTCAGAAAGAAAAGGTGCCAAGTTTGATACCAGTCGTAAGGATTTTCACTCGACAACAGGATGGATACATATGACTGGTATCAAACTACGTTTTTTCGACGAAAAAATGTATTTTTCATAGTTGGTAATAACATGCATTATACGTTGTTGTTGAGTTTTAGTTGTCTTCTGTTTGTATATGTGCAAACATTGAACCGAGAAAAACGAGCAACAGTAATTCGTTATACAACTCTAACTGCTTTCCCCATTCTGCGTTGTCAGAACCCCTTCCTGTTACGAACCTTAAAGGGAAAACTCCGACTTATCCGTCACATTCCGTTCGAATGCGGTGACAACAGTGTCGACGGGGCCTCTAAGATGATCACTTTGGTGCGTTTTATGTCTAAACACTGGAACTAGTAGTTAACCGTCTTTTGTGTTCACTCGTGACAGCCACGTTGAGAATTCAAGCGAATATTATCTTCGCAGAAATGTAACGTAAGTCAAATTCATTTAACTTTTTGTAAACCTTTGACCACGCACAAACAAATCCAGGTAATGTCTGACCGTAGCTATTAACAATTAACAATACGTTTAAGGGACAGGTGGGTGTAAACAGCTTCTCTTGTTAACACGCCTGCAATAATTCTGAACTGGTCTCGCACTACACGGGCATAAGGTCGTGAGAAGCCTATAACTAGCCCAGCACGTCGGTAGGGCATTCGACGGTCTTCTTGCACGAACACTCGCGTTTGGCGCAAGCGCTTGGCTACTGAACCGCAATTACTGCAGCAGTGTAGTTTTTAATCTCCGTTTTTTTCGTTGATTGTCTTAGTATCTTATGCAGTATTACAGGAAATCTGGCCTCTAGATCCTTGTAGCATTCCTTAAAGCGGCCTCGAAGGCAATTAATAGGAGAATCGTAAAACATCGTATAAGTTTCATAAATGTCGCTACTATAGTAGTAGGTCAGTTAAGGTAGACTACGCTTTGTTCTTGACCCCGGTACTTGAGCCATGACCTTGTCTTGTTAACGACCGGGTATTGGCACTCGATAAAACAAGTTCCGCCTCTTTGGCAAGTGAAAATGCTTGGACATTCAACTTCGAAGTGCTCTCTGCTCTGGCGGCTCTGAAAATGTTGATAGTGCTGGTGATTCAATCTTTACTGCCAGCGGCATTTCAGTCGTGACTATATCTCATTCGCTGCAAAGAAATATACAGTGCAAAACGTAATAACCCGCATTGTAGACAGGGTGGAAGCTGATGGTTGCGCAAAAGTTTATCGAAATTCTGTATTTTGATAAAGCTCATATAAACGACCTACTTGGGAAAGTTCGTCTCGATTTTTTGCAAAAGTCCCAAAAGTGGAGCTTGGACCATAAGCTAAGCTTATAACGCTAAAGAATAGCTTTGATAGAGATGTAGCTTAGATCCAGCGTTCAGGATAGGGACCTTCATACTCACTAATAAATTACGTTTAGTAAATTAATGAGAGCCTAATTCATTTAGAATTCATGCTAGAAAACGATGGTTTGAAAGACGTGCCTCTTAGAGAAGCTGTGAAACATGGTATTTTTAACATGATTGTAATTTGTCGTGGTTTGTTGCGCATAGTTGGCAGATCTTTGAATTGAAAGGCCTGCAATACTGTTTTTTATTAACTTTATGTACGGATCGTAAGCAAAGTTATTTCACTTATAACCAACGTAGTTCTACGAAATTCCTTGGGGATGTATTGTCATTACTGGAAATGTATTCATTTTATTTTTTCTTTGTTGTACCAGTATGGGATTTTAGACTGTTACAGGAGCAGGTGATCTTCTCATTCAAAGGATTCATTATTGGGAGTATCACGATTCATTATTGGGAGTATCACGAGCTCATACTATTTTGTATGAGGTAAGATTTAGCTTTAATTTTGTTGTCTTTTATCTTGAAATTCCACGTCAGCTACTTTCAAAATTGAACGAATCATTTCAGCACACGGCTCTTTGAAGTCACAGTAATACAGACGGTTATTGCAGCATGTTACTCTGGCGATCCGTTAGTCGTGAGAGCTCCGCACACTTCCACTGTAACACAACTCAACTCAATGTAAATTGTGCTTCCTTTGCATTAGAACGCCGCTACAGTTGCCAATGCCAAAAATGGAATTTGAGGGTCTATTATGACAGATTATATATTTTTGTTATCAGGTCTTTAAAGGTGTATTTGTTCAGTACAGTTCGCCGCAGACTGTCTCTTGAAACCTTGCCGTTAACATCTGAAATATTAGACAAAAAACGTTGACGTTGTGAATATCAAAGATTGAATGCAGAAAATCGGCACACCCATCACGGCTTTTATTGAATTGAAATCTGGTACACAGAATGCTCTGTTCGCTTATGTTTTGCGTTTTCGCCTAACCGCTCGACCTTATTGCAATTGTCAAGTTGCACACAATAAAAACAAGTTCTTTTTTTTCTGTATCATTGCAATAACCAAAAGCTTGGGAAGGTTCAAACTAAAGTTAAAAGCGTTTAACCTTGCCGTATGCGTTGAGGTTTCTTTCTTTGGAGAGTATTTGGAAGGAATTAGAAGTGCATTAGACTCCAAACAAAATAAATAGCAGACTGCCACGAGGCATGGAAGTGACAACTTAAAATTATTTCAATCCGTCATGAACCCGCAGTCGCATCCAAAAACGTTTTGGATTAGAAAAAGGGGTTTTAAGATGGAGACAGTAATTTATGGGATCAAAGGATTTAAGAAAGTGTTAAACTGGGTGTTTTCTTTTCTTAATTTTCCATTATTTAGCTATCCAGCACGTCTTTTAAAAAAGTTCGTTTAAACGTTTTGTGGTAGTCTTTCGTCTCCAAATTATCAAACCATCGTTGTAACTTGCAAGTCTATCTGAAACTCAGACGTGCAGCCGTCAAAGATGTCCCAATAATGGCCTGCTAATTCTTGTTCTCGTTTTTGTTGAGCCTAAAGCCGCTTGTGACTTGTACAACATTTTTCAACCAAATATTTTGACACGAAGATCGAATCTTTGGACATCTGCCTTTACATATCAAAGACTCCATGCATAACCAAAATTCCAGCACTCTTTACCCGCGAATCCATTAGTTCACCAGGTAAACTGAGCCCAAGTGAAGGAATTGAAGCTAGGCATGAAAGTAACCTTTCTATAAGGAATTTAATTTTTTTTTAACAAGGCCCAGTCCGCGGACCAAAAGATCTCCAGGGTTCCTTTTGGCTCGTTCTGTGCTAACACGATAACAATCCAATATGGCTGAACAGAAAATGAAAAAAATAATTCCGCAGGCAAACAACAATTTCTGCGCGGCATATAGAATGGAACTGAGGGCACCACATGGCGTTAAAAACTGAGCGCAGTTAAGAAACTGATAAGCTTCTTCCATAGACATTGTTTTCTTCTTTTAAAATAAGGTTTAAAGATTCAAGAGGAAAAGGTCCGTTTTGGCACTCGATGAGATCGACCGCATTGTAAATTTGGGTGCTGAGGAATACCTTTGCCAGTACACAATACACACTTTCAATTCAGTCACTTGGCAGGTATTTAGAGAGTTTTTGTCTTTGGAGCACCCAGCAAATATAGGACTCTGGCAACTGGATTTAGAAGGAAGGGCTTTTCAAGACGAAGAGTAATAGGACGAAAAATGCATCAAAAAGATCTAATAATTTCTTAAGTATAGAGAAACCAGAGTCAATAGCCAGGGGGGATAGTAGAATTGTATAATACTCCTGCGAGGGGGCAGCAGATATCCGGTGGAGATTCAGGGTTGGAAACGTAAAACACTATAGGATGTATAGTATAGGTGACGAAGTCTTTAGTGGGGAAAGGAAAAGGACCTACGAAAATCCGGTCCAACAAACATTTTGTCTCCTGCATAGCAGTTACACCGAGTTTTTGTTTTTCCTTGGGATGGAGTTGAGGATGGAGGGAGGCTGGGGGGAGGAGTTGGAGATTTTGCGAACGAACTCAGTTTTGGAGTAGCATTGGGAATTTTTCGCTCCTCTTCGGGAACGGAATAATGTCGTTCTTTCATATTTTGAGATTTCCTGACATTTAACAGAAACACTGAACACTGTTCGTTATCCGTAGCTCAGCCAACACAGTTGAACCGGCAAATAAGTGGAGTACCATGGTTGTCGATGTGCGTCGAAAGCGACATTCGTAATTTCTCTCTTTTTCCAATGGCGTTTTCCCCATAGAGATTGGGTGCAAAATTTTTGGTTGACTTACATTCCTAATGGTCTATTTGTGGTTGCAGGCTCACTCCGGGCACTTGGCAACGCCTGCGGGCTTGACGAGGAAGGTGGAAGTGATAAAAACGGGTCCGTATTACGTCGCTTCACTTTAGCGCGAACTTTTTTCAACATGGTGGCCTGATTGGAGTAATGGGTGCAAGTTGAGTGTGTGGGTGGTAGACAGCAGGTGCAAGAAGAACCCAGGCAATTGGGTACAGAGATGAAAACGGAACATAGAAGAAAAGACAATACATAATTAGACAGGTTAATTTTAATTCAGAGGGTTGTTTTATACAGAGATAATTGCATGTGTGTTTGGTGGTGTGTAAGTCTGTGTGTGTTCGTAAAAACGTGCGAATTTGAAAGCTTGTTTCCAATCCAAAGAAAATTGAGATGTTGGCAGGGCGCGGATGACCGATTGGTGTGCAAGGGGATGCAAACAAAATATGAAAATAAAAAGTTTAGACAGTTGTATGATAAAGCGTGCGTAGTGCAGTTTTAGGGGTGTTGTGCTGGGGGGCATGGGTACTACTGGCCAAGGGAGGGGTTAGGACTTCAGCAATGGTCGTGTTGTGATGGTGGTCCGGTATTATACTACTACTGTTTAGGATAGAGGACTCAGATGTGTTGCTATTGCTGTTATGGGTCTGATTGGTAGTTTCGTCATAGGAAATGCCCAATTGCTCAGACTGGACGCAGCGATGCTTGCCCTTGCTTTTCTTGAGCATTGTTGCCTATATGAAAAGCAACACAACAAACAGACAAACAAAACGTTCACAATTGAAGGCGATCAAGCTTTTAAATCAATTAGAATGATAGCAAGCCAGCATTCAGATTTTTCTTAAAGATCCTACAGAGCTCGCCAACAGCATCGCATTTTCCAAATCGAATCCAAGCAAATTCAAGGTCATTTACGTGACAGCTTGAATTCGCAAAGGAAGATCGTTATCGAAGTTGTTAGTACGAACCCAACGAGTAGATTTACTCCTTGGTTGTCTCTAGGACAGCTATTGGGTCATATGCATTCACTGCTTACCTTCAAAGCTGATTTGAGAACAACAATCTCGCCAGAGCCTTGTACCCATGGCTCGCCGTCTACTTGGATGGGCATCTCCGAATGCATCTTAATCTTAATGTGGCCGCCCTGGAAAGAAATAGAGGATTGCACCATCAATACTTGAATCGAGCAGACAACGCTTCTTTGATGATTTTTCCTTTTTCTTGTTTTTGGTTTTTACTTGAGCAATACGAATAGCTGATCTTAGGCCGGATTGAATTTGTCCCAAATGCAAGACTCCCGTTACGCCCACGACTTCCAGCATCCCATCCCAGTGATTTGGCTTGGAAAAAGATTCTTCCCGTTCAGGACCCCATGGATTGGCGCCAGATCCCCAACTTTTTTTCAGATAGCTGAGTTTTAGATCGCGAGCCTTTTAAGAAACTGACATTACCTGAGAATATTCAGAATGATAATGCCTTCTACAGGAGGAAGTTCGACCAACTTCCCGTCCACTTCGAGTCTGATTTCTTTGTACAAATCTTTGCACAATTTACGACCCATCATTTTGCGCAGACCCATTTTGACATAGACACCTTTGTTATGTAAGCGACTGTTAAATTTGTTCGGGTTTTCCTCCCTGGCGTTGTGGAAATCCAAACACAGGTCTGCATCGATGCCGATACCGAAGTAGTTGTTCATGACAAAGATTTGTGTATTATCCTCATTCGTTGATCCTTTTCGGGGAAAATAAGGGACGATGACGTCACGTTTCTTTATGACAGCCAACTTCGTACCTGTGGAGTTACTAAGACCTGTCTTGTCGTCTTTATCGCTTTTTTCTTCTGGATGAAACACGACTGTCCATCGGTCCAAACGAATTTCTTCGGCATCGATAACATCCCGGAGCAAAGTCATGGGATCTTCGCCTCCCGTATAACCCGGTCCCCAGCGCAATACACGGGCCAAGTCATTGCCTATAACGCCAACACATTCGATGACTGACGATTAGAATATCCATAATAATTAAGGTATACCGGTTCCGAGGGGGACGATGGCACACGGAGGTGAAGAACATTCACTATCTTGCCCCACATTGTCTAAACATTGTAACACCCAGCCGATGGTCCCGTCTCCGCCGCATACCAATATACGATAGTCCCGGACGTGCCGGAAGACGTAAAGCCTGTGGGCAAATCGTTATGATTGATTAAACACGGGAAGCTAAAAAGTGTGGAAGCTTACCCTGGCAGTGGTCCACCAATATCTAGATCGTAAACCTGGTAAGGGTTTAAAAGTTTGCGGAAATTGGTGACGAGTTCCAGGCCCTGGCAGCCGCCAGACTTGACGTTTACAAAGACAAGGAGAGGGACAACTCCAGATGGAATGAGATGAGGTATGATGTTGGGTAACAGTACCACTAAGATAAAGAACAAATATGACACTATAACTCCCTACGCCTGTTCGATAATCGGTATAATTAGGAAGCCATATTAGGTTGGAAGTTAGTACTGTTATACCAGCAGAACGGGTACATTTGCAAACGTGACCATGACATTTCATGAGAGCTCGGGATTTCGTTACGAAGCATTGATATCGCTGAAGCAGGTCAAAACTAGTTTCAAGCTCTTGTCAGACTGGATTTTTCCAGTTATGCATAATTTACTTAGTAGTTTCTTTTAGAAAGCTTTTGGAATGTTAACATCGTACATGCATGTTCAAAAGTTACCTAGAAATTTCTTGTCGTTCTCGTAGGTGGCTATACGAAGCGATTCGCAAGCTTGGATTGCCGATTCTGAAGTCTTGTAGGTAATTACCATAGACCCGTATTCGTAATAGATAGGCCCAATAGATACAAATTTGTTTTCTGAAAATAGTAACATTGTAGTTCTCCTGGTAGATATTAATTGAATTTGTACCTTTGCCCAATGAATCCATAAGAATATTTTCGTATTGCCGTTGGGATAAGTTGGGTGGTAAATTCCCAACAAAGACGGCTACATTAGGTCCGTGTGGGTCTTCTTTAGGCTGCAGGTAAAACCGCGTCATTTGCATTTGGTGCAAAGATTCGTTGCCAATCTGTTTGAGGTTTTCCCATGGAATTTCGTCATTGTTAGCGACGCGTTCGCTCACTGTAACGAGAAAAGTGAAGGCGTGTTAGACACAGGACAGCAAAGAACACGACAGTTTACCTCCTCCTTTGTCTAAAATGACTTCACACATAGAAATGTCTAGAGTGTTAGAGTATTCAAGACCGAATAAGGGTAAAGATTCTTCGATGAGATGTTCGACAGTGGTATAAGTCGTGACGGGCACTAATTTGGGCGATTCGGAAACTTTTAATCGGCCGGCGTGTACCCGGACCCAACCCGTGTCAATGTTATGTCTGTATAAAAGGGTTTTATACAATTAACTTCGATATTTATTTTTGGGTTACTCAGTGTAAGGCTACCTGAAGCGGAGAAGCACGGCGGGCCGTTTACCATCTAACCGCGTCAGAGCAGTTACGGGATGAGGGTTGGTCAGTTCTTTGTCATCGTCACTATAGGCGTCCGTTAGGTAAAATCCCGCTGTCAGAGAAATTGGACTTGTTTTGTTAGCTTGTGGAAGTTTTAGAGGAGAATCTGTACCTGGGTCGGCAGTAATATGGAATGCCCAGAGTGTGGCAGCTAAAAGCTGTTCCGCGGTGACGTACCGCGACAGAGAGATCAATTTGTACACATTATGACGCAAGGAGGCATTGCCGTCGAACACCTTGATCACTTCTTCGTCACGGTCTTCCCGTTCCCGCGATCGATCACGGTCTCGCTCTCGTCCACCGCTGCTGGATTCCTCCATGGCGTCTCGACCCGCTCCAGTTTTCGTTTCACCTCCGCTTGAAAAGTCTTCTGATATGCTCCGAGCTATGAACGTCAACAGCCTTAGTAACGCAGCAACACCTGATTCGGTCAAAATATATGGAACTTACGTGAGAGGGTATCTCTTCGTCGTGGCATGAAGCCAATAATAGTCTCAATAGCCAAGGAAGTCCTGGGCATGCTAACCGCATGCGGAGGGAGCATGATAGGGCAAAGTGTCCCATAGTTACATTCCGGATTCACATGTCGATAACAAGCCGAGTGTGCCTATGTTATATTATTACTATTTTCATTGATTTCAGAAATGATTTCCAAGAGAATTTGAAAGCATCCAGATATCTGGAAGCAATGTATCGTACCGCTGCGCCACACCATTCACATTTCCAGCCCGAAAGGCATTCTGCGCTCCAACAGGATTTTTTGCAAACGGCACATTTAGCTCCAGTGGGCAGATTTCCTTCTCGCCAGTGATGAGCAGGTTTAATGTCCGCCAGAACGCGACCCGGCACATAGCTAGCAGCTTGATGGCAGTTGGCAGCGGCGCCATCTTGGCATTCGGCGTGGGTGTGGTACTCGCAAACTTATAACAGAGCAACAAGAGAAGAAATACAGTTATGCTTAGCTTTAAGCCTTTCGTTCGCCTGTTTTCTTCGCCTTTTCAAAACAAAGCAAAAAAGGAGCGTTATTATTACCCGCGGCCTCGGTCCCCTCCCTGTTTTTACCGGTAAGGACGTCACTTGCTGACGTAGGCAGAGACAGAGAAGGCAACACTCGAATAGAATCAAGATGCTTTTAGCTATATCGTTTCCCCTTGTCTTGTTCCAAAAATGAGTTTTCAAAAAGAGGAGGGCAATGAGACCGCTGTATTGTAGGAAAAAGATTGTGTGATGCATGTTGTGACGCTCGGAGCACA
The DNA here is from genome assembly GCA_003724045.1 of Lepidurus arcticus. Taxonomy (NCBI): domain Eukaryota; kingdom Metazoa; phylum Arthropoda; class Branchiopoda; order Notostraca; family Triopsidae; genus Lepidurus; species Lepidurus arcticus. The sequence goes on from RJJA01000315.1 coordinate 46,882, forward strand.
AGACTGCTGGCGCCAGTAAAATGACAACAATTTACCGAGGACAGGGTTTCCTTACAATGAATACTTTCTTAGCTAGGCTTTTTTTTCGAGTAAACAGAAATAAACGTATTTCACGGTTAAGGTGATTAACACATTGTCTTTTCTTGACGTTAAACTTGACTTACTTTCGCAACGAAACGAACACGTGTCATCCAGGCGTTTACGGCATACATTGCAGAATCGTCTTTTCTGCTGCTGGTGCGTGGATTCGGCCCAGAAATGCGCGACAGGAGTCTGGGAAAGATTTTTCAAGAGAGACTTTAGTCTCTAATCAATACCGGAAATCAAGTGTAAGAGCCGTTCTGTTCCTTTTTTATTTATTTTTTCGTCTCGATCCCGGCCAGGAAATCTGTCCTTCGGCGTCTCTTGCAGCTTCGTCGGAATCAAGCAAAAGGAAATGATAATGATGCGCACGAGAATTTTTTTATGAAAGTCGAGTTGTTCAATTTCTTTCTAGTTTCCGCTGTTTACGATGTGACTTGATATTTTAAGTCGTTGTGGGACAGTGTTTCGGTTTTCAAGCTAAGAAAATTGCTCTTAAACGACAAACTTAAGAGCAGATGGTTTATGTATCACAATCACTACCTTTTAATATCGCAATTAGTTTCATCATATAAGCTTGGCAACTGAGTTTGTCATGGACTTTTTATTCCTTCGTTGATGTGTTTTCTTAATGGATGCAAGCAAGCCTCCACTTCCAATTCCCCAAACAAATTCTGGCATCGATTCTGCTTTTCTTTCTCCCCAAGACTCTTTATGTCTAAATTTGTCTTTTGCTTTGATTCTCAGTAAGACCATTACTCATGTACTTTAGCATAGCGTTTATGCCTACATTTGCTCCACTTTCGGCGCTCTTCTTAACTAAAACTTCCCCGAACTTTAGTTTTCAAGTCTTGTTGAAACTTCCTTCCAATGTTTTTCAGCCAGCAATACTAGGAGAGCCCATGTTGAAGGCAAATAACTGTCGGTGTTCGCTCATGAACAATATTTTGAAGCTATTCAGAAGTTTGTCGATACCTAGCATTTTCGGAACGATGGCTCGTACTGAAGTTTTCCACAAGGAACCACCACTTCCTGTACGCCGGGCCTCCAAAATGGAGGTTGACAAAACAAGCAGCAAAGGGAAAAAGAATCACTCCGCGTGTCTTCTCTTTACGGAGTGGGTGTCTACAAAAGAAATGGTCATTCTCTCCTAGTTTCTGCTCTGGTTCCTGATTCTAAGAGCATATCCTCTTTTCTCGTCGTCCGAGAAGCTGGCGAAAGATCGATGGAGGATGTCGCCATGACAACCATTCCGAAGTACTGCTGTGTTCGTGTTATGTGAGTGCGCACTGCAGTGTAGCAATCTCAACCTTGCTACGCTACAGGGCCTGAATTGGCCTGATGATGGTCCGTTTACCGTTGATAACGTCAAGATATAGCAACGTTTGCATTTCCTAACGAATTAAGCTTTAACCCACCCAGACTAAAACGGTGCATGCTAGAATGTACACAAGCATAGATTCCAAAAGGGGTAACCCAAGTCAGTCTTTATAGGAAAGTCCTTACCGACCACTTGTTACGGTACCAAGACGTCAACTTTCCACAGAAAACCTATGGAAGTTTAAAACGGCCGATTTTGAGATTCACTTCCCTAAGCTTAATTGTTTGTCAAACGCACAAGCTTTTTTTTACCTTTATTTTTCTAAAAAAAAGAACAAAAGGACAGTGTCCAAACGCCTGATTAAGTGGAATTGGAACTGGGACTGGATCAACCAATAAATAAAGTAGCGGTCTGGCAACATTGCAGAGAAGTGTTGCCGCGCTCTGCTTCCAAGTTTTGTCACAGGTATAAAACGCGGCTGTTGCTGGGTTGGTAACTTTTTTTCTTTTAGAAATGAGCAAGTATAGGCCTGCTGAGAGTCGGAAGAATGCAAAGAGCTGTCAGGATGTGTATAGCATAACGTTTACGGCCATTCTACATAATTCCTTGAGGCGTTTAAATCCATGGCTTCGTAAACCCTTGATGTGAGTGCGTATTTGCTCGTATGACAGCTTTTAAGCAATGCTAAATGTATGTAGCCAAGCAAAGTATTCAGATCATCGATAGGAGGGCGAAATGGACACTGCGTGTGGTGAAGGTAGGCACTTTTGAGGGTTACGGAGAAGGCCCTACCGCTACGTCAGACACGGGTCTGGGGCAGCGCATTATGCCGCTACTAAAGTCATCCGCTTGACATATACAGTATGACATTGATATATTACTGTTATGGTGTCAGCCGAAGGCAATATAATACCCACAGAAGCAAGGTTAAGTTCTTTGTTATGATATGCCTATTACAAGTCAGGCATTATAGTGCTAACGACAACTGAGTTTAAGCGCAACAGGCTAGCTGCTTTGGCTTGGAAGTTTCTTACCTCAATAAGAGCTGCTGCGATGCTGGTACAAGGGGAAACCACCGTCTTTAAACATCGGTCGTGTACCACAAAGTTACACACTGTAATGAAAGGAACTTTATTGTGTTTTTTTTTATAAATGTTGAACATATACATAAAGAAAGCTTTCAGAAACAAGTTCACCAAAGTAGCTGATAATTCACACTGATTGAAGATCTCTAAAATTGACTGATTCCGACTTGACCTTTTGTCATTAGGAACTCGATCCTAAGAAAATCATATTGAGTTGGTTTGAGGCCATTTACTTTTCTGTCAAGATCTGTGTTTTTGAAATGCTGATGTCTATTCTAGTTCGTTACTGTAGCAACTGGTTGTCACGAGAATTACAGTTTATGAAATGAAACCGGAAGCAAAGAGGCCGCAAAGTAGCCACAAGAAAATACCCAAACAGGAAAGTGCTCTGCCACACTACATGTATCAATTGGCAGGAAACATTTTCTTTCCCCAGAAATTATTCTGCACTTGATATGTTCTGGAGAACTCATAGGTATCTGAAAACGATCAATAAGGTAACTGTATCACTGCAGTTCCGTCTTTAGTTTAGCGCGAATGCTGTCTGTGTGAAAATTTGTTTTGCGCGCAGGCAGAGATGAACCAGTGATACAAACAGCATTTTCTCTTTTGGGTTACACGTGTTATGTTTCTCACCTTACTAGCCCAAGCGGTTCGCATTTTTCTCGAAGAGACCAAATATAGTGTATGTAGCTCATTATTAACAAGAAAGTTATTCTGGGCAGGGACGGATTTACACACTTGTGCGCCCAGGCCAAAGCTCAACTTTGCGCCTCCCCCCCCCCAAAAAAAAAAGAAATGTGTATTTCATTGCTTCACTTTTGCGCCCCCCCTGACCGCTGCGCCCTAGGCCATGGCCTAGGTTGGCCTTATGGGAAATCCGCCCCTGATTCTGGGGCTTTGCCCTCGATGTTTAGCGCCTGGTACTTATTTTCCTAGCATCTAAAAATTGCTGTGGGGTCTGTTAAGGACTAAAAAAGATACGGGAGAAATAAGAACGCCAATCCGTGTGTGTGAGAGCGGCCTGTATATACAAATAATCTGCTGTAGGTGACTAGGCCTAAAGCGTGTTAGTCCCCTGGAGCGGTTAGATCTTACTCGAGCCCTTAGGCTATTTTTAGGTGATAAGCGAACAGCCAAGGCAAAGGGAAACACGACAAGACGACGACAGAGTGTCGAAAGTTTCTTCTGTGCCTTTTCCTTCTCCCATGCTAACTTTAAGATAATTTGGCTCCAGCGTAACCAACACAAATGGAACACAACAGACACGTATGTTTTTATCCTTCGTCATTCAGTACGGAGCGAAAACTGAAGTTCCTTGTCGCATTTGCTGTGTTTAAAGCTCGAAGCCTTGGACTTAAAAATCTTAGTTTTCATTATTGTTTATATACAATGCACTGCATTCTGTCACAGTCTAACGAAATGTTTGGCTACAGGAAATTATTTTTAGCGAAGGTCTTCATACCAAGAACAATTAATAGCCAATTTTGACCAGAGCTGTATCGGGTAGGAATGGATTGGGACCGTGTATTGATCGCGAGTTAGTCCTGACACAGAAAAACTGGTTTGAGTATGGGTTAAAAAGCTCACCTTCGCAGACATAACCTTGTCCAATCAATCCCCAGAGTAAATCCTGGCAGTGGTGACAGTAGGTAGGCTTATGAAAGGTTTTCTTGACGAAGTAGTGCCCATGACTTCCGGTGGTGGGTACGTAGTCTTCGCCCGCACCTCCAGCCGCCATCTTGGTTGCTGGGCCATCCAGTAAAGACGGCCCAACAGCTAGCCAGAAGTCAGCTAGCGAAACCGTGTCAAGCTTGGAATTTTGTAATCTTTGGGGTTGAAGGGAAGGAAGTAACCCACTCTAGCTACTCTAGCTCCATGAACTTCAAGCACTGCAGAATTAGATAAATTCGGTTATGTAAGCACCTCGACTGGGACTTCGCGGGCCTTAGCCGCGGGCAAAAGCAGCAGCAGCAGCATAGGGCCCGTGGAAGAAGGCAGTAACACAGTACACATTCTATTAGTTTCGAGTGAATTTTTGCATTTAAAAATCAATCCACATCACAAAGAAATATAGAAAGTCCGACACATGTAAAAAAATATATGGCTCTTCGTCCAATTGAGCGGGGTCCGTAAACTCTTTCTAAACGTAGTTGATTTAGGAATCGATGCCACTTGTTTTTCACGCTATTGCCTACATGTTACTGGCAATTTAGGGTGAATACATTTATGCCCGCTTCGACTGAAATTCCTTGGTCACTTTCCTTTTTCAATTCACGATGAGTACTTCCGGCTTCCTAGATGCTATTAAGACTTTGACATTACAGACGCCAGGGACAGCCATGGCTCAACTGCAACGCCAAGCCAAATTCCATGTACCCAGAGCGCCGGCTCGGCAGCTGTAAACGAACCAAACCTGCTCTACACATCCGCGTGCGACGTCTTCCGTGGGCGCTGACTCGCCATCTACCCTAGATTCCTTCGTTTAGATTTGGACCGAATGGTTGAATACTCCCTATGGTCTTATTCTCCAGTTAAATGTAAACATGTTTCAATACCCCTACGCCTTTTCCAGGGTTATTATACGCGAGCAAATATACTGTCACCCAACACGGCTAGTTTATTTATATTTTTTTATTTTTAAAGCGCTCTTTTATACTCGCCTACTGGTCAGGTTATCATTGCTATTGATTTTCCGGCCCCTTTGGTGGCTTAAACTTTTAGATGTGAAACAAACGTATCACCTTTAGACTTGCCATTGTTGCTGACGATCTGTTTACAATGCCGCAGCCATCAGCAATTTTCTTGGACAAAACCCCGAATTGGCGATCAATGATCGTGCGATTGGGAATGCGGGTCCAGGATCAGGATTCTAATATTATCTTTCGAGATTTTGAGAAACTTTATAGCTTACGTTAAGACTGTGGTTGCCAAATGCATTTGTAAAAATATAAAAATGTGTGGGCGGAAATATTCGTATGTGTATCTACTCTCGGGCATATGAGATAATCGTGGCATGCGGACGCAGCGCTATGACCCCCAGACATTTGCGTCCCGGTGCTTTTACAGTGTCGATCGATAATGAAAGCCGGGGTACATACAAACCGTGTGCTGGCTGCCCATATATATCCTAGCGGTGCCACGCGCTGCGTCCTTGCAGAGTTTTCCCTTAAGTTCTTTACCAAACTAACATAGAAAGTTAATTGGGCTCATCCGATATTTATTTTAGGAAAGAACTAAAAGACAATTAAAAATACAATTAAAAATGTATTAAAAAGACAATACACTATATAGTAAAAGTTTCCAAGCCACTGAGCATTTCTATAAGTATTTTTTGTAAGAACAGAAACTTTATTGGGGATCGTTTATATCGTAATGAAGTCCGCGTTGATGACGTGCCATAAGAGGAAATCTTCTCTATGCCGATGCTTGTTGGCTCGTTGGTATATATCTGTGGGGCGGGAAGGAAGTCAGTTAGGACGTCAGGAGGCGGGATGCCGGGCTGGGAGCCAAGCTATAGCCTGCATCTCAGCAACAACAAAGGCAAAATCTATAGGGGGTATTTGTCTGGACAAGAAAATGTAATTATGGGGTTTTCCTCTCCCCCAGTAGATATACCATTACTATTTTTAGATCCCTACGCAATAAGCATCAGCCGACCTGTGATGCTCTTTTTCCTGGGTTGTCATTGCAGAAAAACGTATCAGCCAAGAAAAAGAAAGGACCATACCGCATGCACAGCTGCGTAACATTTAAAACACAGGACACTAGAAAAATCCGTGCATGTATATTACAATAACGGCTCTAGTATTCCATTAATTCATGAATATATAGCTTAGAGTATTTGACTATTAGTTTTTCGACTTCAAGCCAGATTTCGCATGAGAATAAAAAGCAGTAGAATATACAGGAAATTTTCGATAGTACTCTCAGCCTAAGTACATAACAAGAACGTGATGCGTTTACGGCAAGTTTTTCTTTGGATATCATACTGGTGTGATTACCGCTATACTTACTTTACTCGAATTCTTCTAAGTTTATTGGCGCCAGTTTGTGGTTTCACTATATTGCGCGCTTGTTAGTTGTAATTTTGTGCTGACTTGTAACTCGATGGCGGCATGGCATATTTGTATCAAGGAAAGCTATCTTTTTCGCTGTTACTTTTCGACGAATAATTTGATTGGCAATAACTAGGAGGGTGGTGCTTTGATAATTGGTTGCGGCAACTTTTTCCACTTTTGAAATACGTGAACGCCTTCACGCTTGTAGGGTGACAAGTAGGAACTGCAAAGTTGACAACATATTCTTCGAGTTTTGCTAAAAACGAGTGTAATGTATATCACTGTCAAAGTTGACACTAGTGTGTCTTTTCTTGAACAATTAGTTTTATTTATGTCAGCTATTGGAGTGCAAGAAAGTACAAGTCTTAACGATTCTCATCAACGAAAGTTGGTGAGAATTGTTAACCTTAATCTAACCTAACCTAATTAATTTCCAATCCAACTACCAATTTTCAACTCAACTGACACCCTCTTATCATTCTTTTCCTGAGAACGTTTTGCAACTACGACACACTATTGTGTCACATTTGACCCTCCGGGTTTTTAACCGGAGATGGCAAAGTAATCGCTGGATAGGATCGCCATCTCGAGAGAGATATTTGTACTAAGCATTTGACGCTCCAGGCTGGAAGAAGCAAACGGGGAAGCAAAGGCATCAAGGTAAAACGACGCTCACGGCACCGCACGGCTTTGCCCAGAGCTTGACGATCACTTCTCTCGCGTCCACTAACGCACGGAAAAGAAATTACTAGAACTGAAACTTCAAAGCGTGTTAGAAGGCGTGATAGGGTGTGTGGAACTTCTTGGCCGGTGTAGTGGTCTTTTCTACGTTTAGTTGGCTTCCAAATTTAAAATTACTATAACCTGAGCCGAAAGTGCAACTTCTTATTTATTGTACATCTCTATTTGTACCATGTCTCTGGATTTAATTTCAAGTCTGGAGTCTCGTTTCTTTGCTGAAGATATGAGCTCCAACGAGTTCACATTTGGTAAGCAACTTCATCTTGATCCTTATGCTTGTTTAGCCAAAGTTAAGCTTAGCAAAACCGATTAATTTAACGCCAAAACCCCACTTCTCGTTATAACCTGACGAAACTTGTGTGTATAGTATAGCATCGTATCGATCGGTTGTGTTCTATTTGCTACCCATCGGCCCGCTTTTAGGTCGTCAAATGTTCTATGCCGCACATATTATACAGCTTAAATGACTCAAAGTAACACATGTGCAAATACCGGTGTACATGTATTCATAGGTGTTGAGGTGGGAGCCGTAGTGGGAGGATATAGGGAGGGTGCTGGAAATATCAGGTGGTATATATACGCCACAAACCGGCTGAATTGTTGCCTTTTTACGCCGTTAAACGTCATAGTACATGTTTTTCATTCTCTAGACGCTCTGGACTTCCCCGTCTCTAGGTCGACTAGTATAAATTCCTGTTTAGTAACTATTTCAAGACATGTATGAGAGCTTATAAATGAATAAGTTTTGCTATCAACGCTAAATGGTTAAGCCAGATCCGAAAACTGAACCAAGCCTTGCATGTAAGCAGATAGCTTGACACTTTCATTCGAGTTCCTTATGTTGTTTTGTCCCAGAGTTTGCTCCCCTATCTCTCTTTTAGTTTCTCTCTTATACTTCCATCTTCACTAACACACATGACCGACCATGTGTTTTCGAGTCTCTCTTCCTCCCCTTTTCTACATGCCGTCATTACCGAGTTGGTTGGGAAAAAGCACGTTGAAACCTCGTAACTTCCATACGTTCGTTATCTTATAACCTATCACCCACAAGCTTCCCATGAAAAAATAGCTATCAGTCAGTTTTACGATCCTTACTTTGCGTGCCAACATTTCAACTGCGGGAAACAAAATGAAAAATAGCTGCAGTCTGAGACCTTGTAAGACGACTCGGCTAAATATTGTGTGGCGTCCTGAAAAATAAGTGTCTGTTTTCAAGGTCTTTGGTTTTTTGGAGGGAAAGGGAAACCATCGGCTCGCACGCACTCAGGAATGGCAGGTTAAAAGACTCAACGTGGATGCAGGTTTTTGGGCATTCAGGAGCAGGCCAGTAGGCACAACTTTTCTCAAGAGAGCACCTGGCTTCTTTCCCAAGCCCAAGGTGAAGCGGAAATTGTCCTTGAATGCTGGTTTACAACTGCATGCATATAGTCAACACTTTCGTTTGCCATTAAATCATTATGTGGAAGACATCATCACTGACTGATCTGCGGGCCTTCGACACCATAAGTTGTATTACTGAAATTGCTTTGAAGATGCTGTGTACCAAATAAAGAATTTCCGAAAAGGGGCGTTGGTTGTTTCACCTTGACTGTCTTGAAAACCCCCGTGTAGGAGTTTAGCAAGGCTCGCGGCACCGGTTCGGGTTTTTTGACCCCTTCTTTTAGCTTTAGTCAGGGTACAGGAAACAGGAAAACTTGTTTGGTTTGGTATACAGGTCCTCCGCTGTGCGATTTTTATTTGAAAATTATATTGGAACCGCAAACAAGTGGACTCAATTCTCCCGCAAACGCCCCTTTGTACGCCCCCCTAACGGCTGGTTCGGAGAATTCTGTTTCCAGTTTGCATTCGACTTTTTAAAATAGCTATGGAAAGAAAAAAATGAATATGATCATTGAGGTGGCTCATCTAATTTTTGAGTAGTGAAAGCTGCAGAGGCATAATTCGGCCGTTATGGCTTATTCAAGAAAAGGGGAAAAGTATGACTGGGTTGATTGTTATTCCGAGGAGAATCCAGCTGACGTAAGGAGGATATCCGGTCGGGCTTTTACGTTGTGCGGCAACATTAGCGTGATGTATGAATTCGTACTATAGAGTACTTTAATTTATGTGTTAATTAACGCCGTTTTGTGGACGTATAAATCTTGACCGTTTCCAGTTCAGTCAATGAATACCAATCAGCCATTTTCTTTCTTTTTGTAACCTTTGTATAACAAAGTAAAGATGGTCGCGTCTTGATTGTTCGCTTGCCTTGACTCTCCTTGTGAGCAGTCCCTACAAGTCTGTTCTAGGAATCGAACTACCCCAGTCCCAAGCGCGGGCGTTATATGAATAATCCATACCCTAGCAATAAAGTGTATTCGTACACGGATCCATGTTTTTGTACTATACGCATTAGAGTAACAGTAGGGTTGTGTTTCAACTAACGTGTTGAACCCTACACGCATTTCCTTGAATTGAGGGCAGTCCTGCAAAAGGGAAACCAGCGTCAGTAATTTAAATGGATTTCTTTACTTGTGTAGACGTAGATGTTGATTCCGAGATGGATACAGACTGTTTACAGCACTTGCATCGTGATTTGGAAGTAAGGAACGCTATTTGTGTTTACAAGGACACATTAAATTAATCTGTCTTTTTTTTGTTTTTTTTTAGATGCCCATGCCTCTGGACGATAGCGGGGAATTTTCCTTGTCGCCTCATTCTATAGAAAGCGACATTAGCTTGGAAAACGAGCTTCCTAACTCGCCAAGCTCGGTAGATGTAGGTGTGGTTTCTGAAATGAATTTAGAGTCGGCATTGGACGACATTTACGGGAACATGGACTTGCCCAGTATTGACTTGAACGCTTTTCTGAACGTCAATTGCGAGACCAATTTGGGTATGCTCTTGGCTCAACTTAATTTTACCCTTTCAAAGAATGTAATTATTTGGAGTATTCTTAGGATTCCCACACGATGCTATCAAAATGGAACCCACATCCCAACCGCCTTCACCGCAAGTTTCCCTTGAGTCCTGGCATAGTACAATCGTAGAAATGAAACCCAATGTAAGCCTTCCTGTTACTTTCTTTTTCGTTTTTACACTTGTCTGCGTCTCTTCTGGGGACGAAACAAATAACCTAATATAAATAAACACAATTCTTATGATCCATAACTATATTTCAAATCATTATAAAATAAATTCCATAAAGTTGTTTGTCTTTATAGCTCATCTAAATACCTGATTTATTCAATAGCTGGAAACGCCTCCCGTGACCCCTCCGCAATTGTCAAGTGGCAGTCCACCTTGTTCACCACAGCCAATTTTGCCAGCCAACAAAACGAAATATTTGAACCCGAACATTAGAATCATCAGCGTTAACAAACGTAAGCTAATCAATCAGTAATTTTGGAGCAGATCTTTTTCAAACAATATTTGTATTACAGGAGTGACTCTCCCGCAAGGTGCTGTAGCATTGCAAGCTGCGACCACGCAACCTAGACTTCCATCCTTACCTGTGACTTCGGTTCCTCAGTCTACTGCATCAGCAAATGCACCCTTGATCCAGACGGCGAACGCAAAACCTATCGCCATACGTATAATTTCGCAAGCACAGTTACACGGGACCACCACCACTACTGCCAGTAATCCTATGATCCTGAAGAATAAACCTGTTGTCACCAAAAGCGGAAGCCAGCCAATCCTTCTGTCTGCGGAAGAATTTGCATCCTTAACGCAGCAAGGTTTACTGCAAATCACCACACCTGCCAAGGCTATAGCGCGGGTTAACCCAGCACCTTTAGCAGTCAAAGCAACAGCAAAAGTTGTTGTGAGTTCACCTCCTCCTCCCCCTGCAATAATGACTTCGCATTCCAAGTTTCCTGGTCTTTCAGAATCCGACGTAAGTTTAAACTTAGTTGGGAATTGAACGCACGGGTGAAGCTTTAAAGAAATTCTAATAATAAGAAGAATTTTTGGATTTATTTAGTTGAGGAGCCTGAAACGACAGCAGCGTATGATAAAAAATCGCGAGTCCGCCTGCATGTCCCGTAAACGCAAAAAGGAATACTTGTCAATGTTGGAATGTCAACTGGGTGACTTGGCAGACGAGAACGTGCAGCTAAAGGCAGAGAATGCGGCATTGAGGGAAAGATTGTCAGTTTGGGAAGGCCAGCCTCCAAGCAAAGAGCAGAGCAAAAGCTCTACCACTAAGAAAACAACAGCGCTTTTAGCCGTCATGCTGTTGCTGTCTTTAAACCTGGCCTCTTTAGGGTAAGTTTTACTCTGTTGGATTAATAGTTATTCAACTTGTGTGTTCTGCCTGAGTTTCACGATAATCGCTGGTTATGCTATATTTCAACTACAGTAGATATGCCGCTTGTTGTGATCTCTGGTTATTAGAATCAGCCGCTTTATGGAATCAATATTCACTTGACAAAACGTATTACAATAAGCGGCATCTACTGTATTTTACTTCGTAACACGCTTGTAACACGTGTTTGATTTTTGGTACCTTAATACGCTTTTTTTTATTATTATGACTATAGAGGGTTTCTCTCACCCAGTTCATCGCTTTCCGCAAACCCTTCCGTGAGTTCGCCAATTCCCCAGTTACGCCACCACGCCAGATCATTGTTATGGGCCTCGGAAGATGCTTTATTGGATGGGGACATATTGGCTCCAACTTGGAATGGGACGCAAGTGAACCGCACGAAACTGCACCCCATGTGCCCTATGTACATCAACCAAACCGAATCTCTGCGCATTGATAGCGAGCTCCGAGATTGGTTTCGTCTGGAGCGCCCTTCTGAAACTGCCAATGCCAATCCGCAACACCAGCAAGCCAAAAAGCCTATGGAATTTAAGCGGATGCTAGATCAGCGAATTCCTCATAATGCGTTGGGTCACGTGCGTAAAGAAGCACCTGCTGCTTTTCGAAGTTACTTGTTAACAGAACCGAAAAATTCCAAGTAAGTTTTTACTTTTTGAGGTCTAGTCAATAATTGAGGACACTCAACTGTATTGATTACCTTTTGTTATCCATAGGACATTCCCTGCTAAACATGAATTGCAAGTGTTGGATCCAGCCCCAAATCATTACTTATTCTCTGCCTTCTTTGAAGCCATTCAGCGCCGAGATGACACTTTTTATGTGGTTTCCTTTTCTGGCGATCACTTGTTGTTACCAGCTACGGAGCACAACAATACCTTGCGGCCCAGGATGTCCTTAGTTCTACCGGCGTTGCCTCTTAACGGTAAGTCATTTGCATTCTCTTTGGAAATTTGCAAATGGGCTAATTTAGGAACTTTATACTTTTCAAATGCAATGTTGGGTTGCAGAATCCATGCAGCCGCCTCCCAACCATGTGGCCATGATGCAAATTGACTGTGAAGTTATAAACACCAAGCTGCTTCACGTTGCAGAAAACTCACTGCCACCTCACAGCAGCCAGACAGGCAATGCGTCTTTCAGGACCACTGCAAGTGCTGCAAAAAAAACTGAACCAGTTGCAGAGAAACCGATTCCTAATACTTTAAACTTGAAGTAGGTCAATCCATCTTTCTAGTTTTACCTGCACTGAAATGGCTTTTACTAATTATTTAATTGTTTATGTAGGAATAAGCTATTCAGGAAGATAAAACCAATACAGAACGTTCGGAGTGAGGTGCCACGAAGGAGCGATACCGAGAATATCACGCAGCATCGTAAAGTAGAAAAGGAGAGTTTCCCAGTCGAAAGTCATAGCCATGGACCTTTCACTCAGTTAACGAACCAGCAAGAGTCATTGAACCGCTTCTACCCAACGAGTGGCAACTCTCGTTAAGCTAAATATTCGATATCTATACATTTTTTATGCAATTTTTCCTTGAACATTGTCGACGACACGGCAGTATGAGATAATTCGTCTTTATTGACATTAACCATTGACGATACAAATGAATTTGACCGGTTGCCATTGTGGTCAGATAATGGCAAACGGACATCCGAGGCTTTAACTCTACCATAGCAAAAGAAAGCAAAAAGTCAAGCTTCAACGAGCTCTTTTTTGTTTATTTTTATGTTGATCTCTATTCAGAATTTAAAAAATTTGTTATTTATCCTCTTTCGGATAAAGCAAGACAAAAGCGTGCATTTTGTATTTTGAAGTCAGAAAAAGAGCCTTTTCCGTTTTAGATATAAAATATGTTAAAAAAGCGAAGTAGTCTTACGCGAAAAAAAATTAAAGCACGAGTGAAGCTCTTGAGGCGGTTTGGTTTATTGTGGTGTTTTTTACTACGGATTGGATTTTGCACATAAAAGGTTGGTGGCGGAGTTTGGACCGTTTCGTAATAAATGAAGAAAAAAAAATATCAAGTTTATTTCCGAACTATATAAAACGTGAAACTTATTGTTCGATAGTGAAAGTGGGTCCATTTTCAATGGCATTACAATGGAAAGTGAAATCGTAAGTCCCTTCCCAAGGCAAGTTGGCTTTTGTACTACAATAAGTTACTTCAAATCAGGCGTCGAAGCGCCAAGATACATTCTTAAATCGTGGACGGAAGAATCGACAAGTTTAGCCCGAATACTAGGTAGTCCAAGTCTTTGGTGGGCGGCGTAACGATGGCAACCACCAAAAGAATAATAATAGTTACCACCTTGACTTCCTCTGATCCACAAAATGTCAACAGGCGGTACCAAATGGCGAGTTTCCGGATTCTATAATAGTAAACAATAGTAAAGATTAAGCTCAAGATATGTTTTCTTTCAAAAGGCGCGATATGAAAATTGCTATCTAACTTTTGGTTGTATAAGCCAAATACTTACTTTCAGTGTTTCTGTAAGGCTGTTCACTTTTTCGTGATTTAAGTCGGGAGGAAATGGGCGAATAATAGCTTCCATAGGTACATCGTGAATTTCTTTAATAGTACCGGCGTGGATACTGGTCATTGTACAGTTGGAAAAATCACTCATGATGCGTACACTACACGTACGTGTAGGATAAGGTCCAGCTATAGCTGCGAGTCTCAGAACGGAATGCGATGTAGACCCCAACTTGAACGGACGTCTTAATATCAGCTGACTGGACATGACTAATAGCAGCGACGAAGGTATGGAGCAGCGTGAAGTCCCGCGGACAAGAATTTCCCTATTACGCTCGCTGCTGCCTTTGTGGGTGTGGTCTTAGAAGTTTTATCAGCAGGGGCTTCCTCGCAACGTGGCACTATAAACTGGAACTCTATTATGTACAATAGAACGTTGACTTGAACAAGTGGGAAAGCAAATAAAATTGACCCGTCTGACATTTAGAGAAGGTGTTAATTACGTTGTATTTATTCATAAGCAAACTACGATGCTGACTAACTCGTGCAAAGATTTATGAATTGTGTTGCACTCGATATGTTTTCATCCGCTGTTTAAGAGTGAAGTTATTTTATTTATTTTTTCATGACGGTATACACGAAAGCGCGTCGCACACTTCTGCGGGTGTTTTGAAAGAAAACATTGCTACCACCTTCTGTTATTTTTATCTTTTGGTGCATTTTCTTTTCTAATTCGACTATTTTGTTCGCCCAAGGGGCTTTGCGTGGTTCAATGACAAGCAGAGCTTGTTATCCGATTAAGTCCGTGCACCCCTAGCCTGTTTTGCATTCTTAATTGTGTTTTTTACCCGGTACATTTATTCGTGCCTGCTGCTCTGGTCCTCAGCTTCTTTTCTTCTCTTTTTTTTCAGTTTGCTTTTCTTAGCGTTGTTGTGCATACGTGGAGGAAAAGAATGAAGACCAAGGTAAGTTTTGCAGCTTTCCGAGGCGCGGCGCATCTCACCTGCAAAACGGGAGCAACGAAGCAAAGGCCAAGCCGCCTGTATAAAAAGGTGCATTCTCCATCCTCCAAGCTTTAATATAAGCTAACCTTTGCTTGTCGTAGGTCACAGCTCATATTTGAAAGACATACGTTGTTTTTGCTGAGACTATACAGCATTCCAGTAAGTGTATTTTCTTCCTCGCAAGAGATTGCACGATTTCCTGTCCATCACCGTAACGTAAGTACAATTTTATTCACTTTCCCACTCCCAATGCTGGCACACTTTTCTTTTTGCTATTAAGTTGTGTAATGTTGTCTAGTTATTAGAGTACCTTCCATGGTGGTTACTTGATATACCACGGCGGCACATATTGTACGGCCTAATTGTATATTAAGGTGCATAGGGTATACACAGGTGACCATTTTCGTAAGCAGTAAACAATTTCGCTTAAAGACGGTTGAGGTGGTAAACATATACGTATTTATTTTTAAAAGCTTCGTTAGTAGGCATCTTACCAACTTGGCATAACAAGCCTCAGTGTTGTCAAGCTAATGGTTTCGTTTCGTAGAAAAAAAAAACATTTGGAGGGGCAGTACAATTTCTATGCACCTGTTATGGCCCATGAACACAGGTTGTCGCATCGCTGCATTTCTATCGAGTGAGGAAAGAATAAAGGCATAATGTATATGGTTGAAGAGAACATCAAGAACTGCTCGTTCGTATTGGAGAATAGTAACTCGCTATTTAAGCAACTTATTTGTTCGTTGAGATTAGATTCTCGATTCGAATATTCTAATTAAGGATTGCGATTCTCTTTGCGATTGCGATAATTTTCTTTTGTAAAGCGATTTTTGAGGAATGTCCTGAGAAACTAACCAGTCTAAATTTTCGTGTATTTTCTGCTTGAATAAAAGTTAAGTCCGAATTCTGGTAGTCACACACCAAATTGTGAAAACAAAATTGCCGTTAATGCGTTAATTATACTTCATCTTTCAATATACAAAAAAGTGCGGACACAATAACCGTGGTCAGGGCTGCAATCCCTTTTGAATATAGCCCTTTGTATCTCGTTCATCCTATTGTTCAGGTTTTCCTTGCGAAACCGCGAGTTTCAAGCCTCGGCTTTATTGTTTCCATGATCTTTGAGGTACGTATAGTGTAGATGTTGTTCTCTTGGTTCCCTATAGCGCCATTTGATGGGCCTAATGTAATAAGGAGAGTTAAAAATCCTCGCTGGGTCGGTTGTTTGTTTATGTTTAAACTTATTATTGACGTACTGTATTTTATCCAAGAGATACCACATTTTTTTTATTAACGTTCAGGGACATGCTTTAAAAAGTGAAAGCGTAGCACATGGTAGGGAGAAGAACATGTAAGCTCGACTTAACTAGCTTTAGCTATACTACATGTTAACCACAACTTCGTTAGGGTGCAGGATGAGACGCGAGGCAATCAAAATAGGTAACTCATTTTTTTTAAAATATATACTACGCTATGAGCTTTTTGTTGTAAAAGCCTGTTCATTTTTTCAGTTTTTTGTCTAAAAAAATACTTTGTATAGTAGCCTACGTCCATGAAAAGGCAGTCTTTCACTTGCTTCACATTTCGCATTCGCTACCTCAGTCGAGGTTGAATTGATAAGGATAATACAAGCTGCGGTGAACCGAGATGCACAGCATTAAAAGTTGTAGTCCGAAATCAATAACAATTTAGATTTAAGGAAGCTTAAATCCTGGCATGCAAAAGTCGTACAAAGAGATTGACCTTGTTGAGAGAAGTACACAGCTTATTGTGATAGTTCAGCCTTTTCAAGCTAATTATTTTTTATTTTATTTTGTAACTTTTTCAGATGGCAAAAATTCGTACCGTCGTATTGGCTTGCTGCACACTGGTATTATTTTTCTCTGCCGTCGCGGCACAGGGAAAGCGATTCGATTGTCGCATGTTTTGTCGGGCTACCGGATTCAATGGCATGGTGGGTGGTTGTCGTTGTAGTTTTACGCTGTTTACTTCCAAGCGGAGTAGTCCTACAAATGGGTAAGTCATTCAGTTCAAATTATAGAATTTCAATATCCTCAAATTATCTTATTAGAGTGCATTGGTTATGGGAACACGGCAACAATAAGTTGCACCCCACGGAATCTCGTCTCCATCAATTAGAACGACCTGACGGACAGTTGCGTGGAGAAATCGTACCCGAAGACACTAGTTTTAATTTTGCTTCTCCGCAACCGAATTATCCATTTTTGCTACCCAGAGAAAGGCGATAAAGTGTTTTATCTTAACGTCATTATACTTCCAACTCTATTGTCATTTGATTTTGCTTTGTCTGCTGCGTTGTGAGTATTCAGTATTGTTCCTTATATTTTAGTTATATTCAAGAGTTTAGCAGCCATATATATATATAATTTCGTTGATTTATTTTTCATAACAAATTTAGTGCGACAATGCAAAGACAACAGAATAATGTAATAAACATTTTTGCGATGTATTTGATAAAAAGTTGGAATCATTCTACGCCTACCATTTTTGTAAGGTGGCGCTCCCGCTCCTTTATTTACTTCCATCAACTCCTCCAATAAGGTATGCTGCGTGGCGTCTGCGTGCGTTTCAAAAACATGTAAGTTCTTTCAACGTACAATAAATGTGTAGATTTCCGTCGTACTTAAGTTTAGAAAATGCGCAAGTTGCCTGTTGGAAGGAAGACTGCGAATAGTAACCGGCCCAATCTCGGTGATGAAGAAAGAGAAAATGCAAAGTATGACGCGCTCTTGAAAGGTATTAATTTAATTTATCTATTCTATATTTTCTTATTAAAAACTAAACAATAAGAAATAAAACGATAGTTTTTTTTACATGCTTCTTATTTTTTACTAGAACGTGGACTTTTCGATGATGATATGACCTTGCAAGAGAAACGTGATTACTATGAAGCCTTAGTCGCGTCTATGTCATCTGTTTCGAATAGTAAAGCTGATAGTGCTCATCAGGGCCGCCTGCAAATAGAAGAAGTGGATCCAATTGACCATTCAAGTTCTAACCCAAGTAATCTCTGCTCCACGGTTGGTGATGTTGCTAATGGTTCAGATTATAGTCAGAAGTGTGCAAAGGTTGTGGTCCGTACTCCTCCAAAGGTTGTAAAATAAATACTTAATTATTATTTGTTGATAGATTTTTATTGTTTTTATATCTTTATCTAGTCAATAAGAGACGTAGAAGTTGTAGCCATTGTGTCCGATCCACAATATGAGCGTGGAACGAATGTGTGTACTGTCAAAGCAACCCCGCCAGTTAGGCGTTCATCTAGCCCTCCTCCTTTGGAAGACACTCCTGACCCTAATCGTCGTAGACGTCGTATGTCGGACTTAGAGAGAAATGATGAACTAGAAACCGAGTCCCATCCGCTTTTAAAATCTTCTAAGCTGTTGGTGGAAATGGAAGACTCAGATCAGGACGTTATTGAGACTGTTCCGAATGCCGAGACGACATATAGTCTTCCAAAAGAAGATCATATGCCTATTGCTGATGCACCCGTAGCTACCGTCTTAGAAGTGAAGAATCACCTTCAAAAGTTCTGCCAGAAACTTCGAAGTATGAACCTAACTGGGAATGAAGATTCCCTTGTCTTCTTCAGTCCGGAAGAGCTGAAGAACTATAAAGTTAAAGACCTTCCTAAATTCTGCAGGCCTGAGACTTTGGAAGATCCCATCGTGCAGCAAGAAATCCTGAAATTAAACACGATTGTAAACGCCAAACGTGTTCCACCAGATCCTGAAACATTAACTTTAGATGGGCAAGTGGATTTGATAATTAACCAACCCAAGTATGTCACACACGTACTCGCCAGCAAAAAAAGAAACAAGTTATCCTCTTCTCGTAAAACTTCACTCGAAGATGATCAATTCAAAGATGGAAAGAATGATCCCCAAGAACTTGATGTAGAAAAGTTCGGGCAAGCTAATTCTTGTGGTTTTTATGTAGCGGCTTCTTCGGATGAAGAATTGATAGTCAGTTATAAACCAGGTAGAGTCAAGGCAGAAGCAAAAAGTGAAGCTCGAAGTAACACCAGAGCTAGTACTTTGGCCAAACCCTCTTATGTTGACAGCGACGAGGACTTCGAACCTGATGAATTGATACAGAGAAAGACAGCTTCCAAACATATTTCAGCCGGAACCAAAGGAAGGGGCAGCAAGTTGACCAGGGGAACAACAAGAAGCACAAAACGGGGAAACAGGGGTAGGGGAAGAGTTGGTAGAGGCCGGGGACGGGATGACAGTGAGGAAGAAATTAATGTCGTGGATGTGTTGTCACTTGGAACCAATAAGCGTACTGCAGCTTCTCCTCCTAGTTCGGGTACTCATACACGAAGTTTTGTACCTTTGGATATCACAAGGGAATTCATTGACAAGAAACAAACCCCAGTTCCCAAGGTGTATGGTGCAATTCGTAGACTTAATGAACCAAAGCATACCGGATCTTCTCCGAGTACTTCTTCCTCCGTACGCTGTGGGGGCGTGAATGTGGCTGAGTTTCTTCAAAGTCCCAATTTGCCTGAAGTGATCAGGAAAAGAACCATGGATTCACTAATCGGCTGCGCGTATTGCCCAAAGACGTTCATTGCAAGTGATTTTCTGGAAAAAGATGTATGTTTTCCATGGCATGGATGATTTTTTGGCTTACGTAATGTTTCTATTAGGAACATGAAAAGTTGTGCCGCGTAAGTCAGTCAACTAGGACCACGGCTGCTGAATTGTGTACTGATATAGCTACAAGTAGTGATGAAAGCGATAATATTCTGATGGCGGTTCCGCCCTCCAAGTCAAGCTCTCGCAAAGCCAATAGGTACGTATATCTTTAAATATTTATGACTTCTTATAAACCGTTAGATCTTATCATGTAGATCTAACGGTGATGGTGCCTTAATAACTGACAAGCATGCTACAGGTAATTCCCATTATTGATTTGGAACAATAAGAGTCTTAAAGTTATTGTCTTATTGTGTCACAGAACTAGGTGTTGAAACGATGAGTCCTACGCCGCCAAAACGTTCTCGCAAGCACAATAACTAGTTTCAATCTCAGTACCTGCTATCATTGCCCCGTTTAGAAAAGAAGTGATCGTGATGTTCTTTTGGTTACTTTTTTTACTTTCCCCCGTTGCGTTAACAGAAAAAATCAGAAATACATTTTTGTAGTTATTATAAATCAGCAGTTTTAAAAGTGTGTAATACAGAAGTCTGGTTGGAAAATCGAAAGATAGAATAAGGGGGGATGCGTTTAAGACGTACGGAGCCTATACCTTTAGACAACCGTTATTTCATTTCACTTACGCGCGCGTCGGTTGACTGACGCGTTGCCATGGTGAAAACCTGCATGGATTAAACAAATAGAAACAACACGAACGCTACAGTTGGCGATGATTTCTTGTTTGCCTTAGCGACCTGGGATCTTAGTTATGTCAAAAGTGAATCAACCGCGAAAAAAATCTGCAAGTCACATTTACATTCCAGCCAAAATTCCTTGTGAGTAAAATTTCTTAACTTAATTGTGTGGTAATAAACGCTGCAACTCTTAACTCTTTGTAGCGTCAGGTTGTACTTGTAGATAAAACCTGTTAATATGTGTTCTCTTTATTTGCGTACAGGTTGAGAATTTGTGAGCTGCTTTATTTTTACGATAATTAGAAGATGTTCAAAAACACTTTCCAGAGTGGGTTTCTGTCGATTTTGTACAGCATAGGCAGCAAACCGTTACAGATTTGGGACAAGAAAGTGAGGAATGGGCACATCAAAAGAATTACAGATAATGACATTCAGTCGCTGGTTCTGGAAATTGTGGGAACTAATGTGAGCACTACTTACATTACGTGCCCTACTGACCCGAAAAAGACACTGGGAATTAAATTACCGTATCTGGTTATGATTGTAAAGAACCTAAAAAAATACTTCACATTTGAAGTTCAGGTATTGAAAACTACCAGAAAAACATGGGGGATATGCTTAGTTTTGTGGATTGTCTTCCTTTTTGTGGTTAGATTTTGGATGATAAGAACGTGAGAAGAAGATTCAGAGCGAGCAACTACCAGTCCACAACTCGTGTGAAGCCTTTCATCTGCACCATGCCTATGCGTCTTGACGAAGGCTGGAACCAGATTCAGTTTAACCTAGCTGATTTCACACGCAGAGCGTATGGGACGAATTACGTGGAAACTCTTCGGGTTCAAATTCATGCGAATTGTAGAGTACGAAGGGTGTATTTTTCCGACCGCCTTTATTCCGAAGATGAATTACCCGCAGAGTTTAAGTTGTATCTACCCTTGCAAGCCAAGGCCAAGGCTTAAGCGTTGTAAAATTTCTATTGGAAGGATAGGTAAGTTTTACTTGAGCTGAAAAGGGCGAAAGTTAAGAATCTTAGCCTTGGCTGTATTTTGACGAAGCAGTTGATAGAAGAAGTGATGCAAGATGAGTTCGAAAAGCAGCGAAAAAAGACCCGAGTACATAATTGCAGTGATTTTATTTCTTAATTGTTTGATCATGTAATACAACAATCTTAAACATGTCAGAATAAAGCGCAGTCCTAACTCTTAGTTTCTTATGCTTCGAAAGATCTGGTATGTTCTGGACCTGGCAACGTGGCAAGATCTGATACAAGACGACAGATCTAACGGTCGAATAAGCTGGGCAAGTGGATGTCCGAAGTCGTGAACAGGAACCATAGACTGTGCCAGGAACGGAAGCTTCTTGTCAGTAGATGGCTGCGCATACGGAGTGAAGAGCTATCAAGTGTTTGCAGACATGTTCCGTAGATGGTGCTAGTTTCAATAATAAAACGTGGTGGAGTTTATGCGTGTTTCCAATGCGAAGTAGGCGTTTTCTAACATCTAAAACGGACGATTTTGTGAAATTTGGGCTGGACAAGCTCAAATAGATGCCGCTGGGTTATTCTTTTTCACCTTTGGCCTGCTCCAGTTGGTAATTATTATTTTAATTTTTTAGGAGACATCCTTTTTTTCTTCGCCTGTTATGCAAATGAAGCTGAGTGAAAACATGGCGTGCCACGCGTTAGATTTATGTATGAGAATAAGGAAAGATAGTTTAAAATATATTGAACTATTTAATATAAGATAATAGATCCGTAATAATAAAAGGAATAAAATAGGTCCGTCCTTCTTAGTAGCAGCTCTCGTTCTTATATGACGTTATTTTGAATTTGGCTTATCAATTATTTATTTCTACATGTAAACGAATGTTTATATTTCTCCATTCATGCATCGTCTTAAGCAATTGCAAGTTTTTTTTGCTTAATCCCCAAATGTGGCTAGGAGACGTGGACTTTCCACATTTTCCGTTCCTACCGCATTTGTTGTGTAAATTACTTGT
>RJJA01000316.1:1452-35113 GCA_003724045.1 Lepidurus arcticus
GTCGGAACTTGAACTGGTGAACTAAAGCTAGGGCCTTTAACCACTCAACCAATCACTCGGTAGGTGAGGCTATAACACATAACTTTGTTAACGTCTATAAAATGCTCTCCAGTTATTTTTACATATTATTACATAAATTATTATTTCATACGGAAAAGTTGACTTTTTATTTCCTTTGTCTTGTGCCCTCAACGTATACCATTTCGGCCCCTAGCCGGGGCCCCCTTCGAGGCTGGGGCCCCTAGGCAGCTGCCTAATTTGCCTAGGCGGAAATACGGCACTGGGCATTTGTAAAGCTGACTTTGTAGTTATACAACGTTCCGGAAAAGGAAACGTTTCTTGTAGAACGTTTATCACTTTATTTCGCATAATACTAACTGGAAAGAATTCAAGGTAAGACTAAAAAGTTCCACGGAATATACAGTGCTCTCCGCTTAAGTCGAAGGGCTCGGGACCGGACAAAAAAGTTCATCTAAAACGGAGTTTCATTTTATCAGAACTTATTGCGTCTTATCAGAAATCGGGGTTCAAGTTTCCATGTGATTTCATGCAGTGATTTCATGCAGTGATTCCATGCAGTGATTTCATGCAGTGTTCATGCAGTGATTTCAAGCATGTAATCACTGCCGGTACAACTCCAAACTGCTTAGCTATATTGAAGCTTGCGTTTGATTGTTTTCAAGGAGATTAAAAACTTCCACTCGCTGGGAAATTGACAAGGTCTTCAACTTTTTTACTCATCTTTTCTTCACCGTTTTCAGCTCTGTACTAAGTAAATGCCCCTATCAAGAAATGTCACTGAGGAAACGGTGAAAGAGGTCGTGAAAGGTCGTTACCTAAGAACACTGTCAGAATTCGTTGAAATTGTCCGCTCCAACTTTAAGGAATTAGTCTGTCAAGCCATTAGCCATTGTATGGTACCAATTGGGACTAGGGATTTTTTTCGACTAAAACGAATATTCGAGTTTGACGAATTCGCCTAAACCAAACTCATTGGGTTAAATGAGACAAAAACGGGACCATAAGTTTTATTCGAGTTCAGCGGGTTTTTGTCTTATCCGAGTTCAGCTTAAGTGGAGACCACTGTATTTCTAAAAGAAGGTTTCCAAAACACTCATCGTTTTCTCGATATACAGTACATTTTGCATTACAGCCAGCGGCTCGCTAGATAGATTGTATTTCACGGAAAGTCAAATTCATATTATTTCTTACGTTCTTACAAGATTAAGAATTTCGGCACTAGATGGAAAGCCTGACGACTTGCTGGTATTAAAATATTTTCCTATCATCCTTTAAAAGCTAAATTATCTTAGCTTTCATAAGACTAATGCTGCTCAATCAAGCGTATAAGATACAATCACTACTTTTCGACTATTACAATCAAGTATTACAACTACTGGAATCATGCAAGCCAACCATATTATACAGCCGACATACGGATCGAATAGAAAACATTCGAAAACTCCGTGACATACGGGTTTCCGCATGATTTCATTACCATCGGCCAATGCTTTTACTGCAGTAAACATGAATCCTGGATGTTGTTAACAAACAGGTTTTATCCAGATTACTTAATGCATATTTATTATAGTATTAATTAGCAAAAAGGGACGACTGTTTAATGTACGTACATGTAATTCAGGAATCTTTCGCTATTAACTTATTGCCACCGCGGCAATGATGTATAGTCATATACACTGATCTCTTTATTTGGTAACTAGCCTGGTACCCAATTAGTTCCGTTCCAGTTCCTAATCCCAAGAAAAACTCCTGGGCTTTTTCACTGCTTTTTGTTACGAGCTTTGTATCAACTCATGGCTCATTATCTTTCAGTCTGTACTCAACCTTCTCCTCTCTTAGCGTCTTACTAATTTACTCGCTTCAGATTCTTCAGTCGCGCACATCAAGCCGTCAGTTCCCTCTAGCGTACTAATCCCTTATACTGCGTAAGGGGTGAATGGAAACCTTATATGAGAACAGACGTGTGCAGCCTAGAATTACTTATTTACGAAAATTTACTCAGATTGGCAGTCATGCTCCCACATTTTCCTGACAAGTAAGAAGGATTGAACTCGAGTTTATTAAATAATCTCCTTTTTGTGTGTTTATTCTTGAAGTTTTTCTGCCCCAACCATGTTTTCTAAGTCAAGTACTTGGAATAAGTGAGCTACTTGGCAGCCAGTATGGGATATCCCGCCACGGTCCAGGGGTCCAAGAGCTGCGGTTTTATGTTGGTGTTGAGGGATGGTCATTGAGCAAACCCCTACAGTATAAGCCAGCTAAAGCTTGGAGGTCATCCAAACTGCATGGAAGACGACTTTTATTGAGCGAAACTGTTCCTTCGGGATTGTCTCCTCTCCTACATTGTCCCGAGACGGTAGCGAGCATGGCTGCTGTGCCGCACGAGTGAAGAACGAAGAAAAAAGATGCACAATTGCTGTCCACTTGAACAAGTCCCGCTCCCCATTATACAACAAGCGTCCCAAGTCCTTTCCTGCTCCCTTCCGAGGTAAACGGTCACGCAAGTCCTAATGCACTTATATAGTAGAGAAGAGGATTCGACTTCATACACCGCCTCTTCGTCGATAAGATAAACCACGGGATGATGGAAATTAGTTGCGGTATAATGTGGGATTTCCACGGCTGCAAATACGCCGAGGCTAGCGGGTTAACTGAACGGCGTTCATGCACGGAAACTACTTTCAACGTAACAAGCTTTCTTTTCTTTGAATTGGGCAAGAGAAACCTAAAGAAAGAGAGTAGAAAAAAAGTCTAAGCTTCGTCGGAACAATATTGTTAGAGTTAATTGTGCACAAAGATCAGTGGAGGGTCATAGATAATGGAAGAAGTGCATAGTTCCCCTTGGTCCCATTCCCGTCGTTTTCGTCCTCCGGCTCACAATTTCAGTTCCGGCATTTTTCTCCCTTCCATTGTACAGACTCCACGCCTACAAATCCAACGAAATTTTTCTTATGGGCCCTTCTTATATTGGTTGCAGACATTAGGACAAAGGAAATTGCGCTCAAATAGCTTGTTACAGAACAAGTACAGAAAGTCTAGGCGACTGTGGGAGAACAAAGACGACACTGAAACATGGCGAAAAAAAATATGTGAGGTTGTGTACACGATAGACGAAGTTCTCTATCTTCGGCTAGACACCACAGGGTGATAAGCATAAACAAGAGACTTTTTGGAATGCACCTTGTTGATGTGCAGAGGGTTTCGGGGCGTTCGCTGTTGCCATATTGCATCGAGTTTCTTCTCACGCACCGTTTATTACCCTCGCCGCGCCCACTCTGGCAATCTACTCACACCTTGACGGACCTTGCATATTAATACGAGCTCTTGGCGCTGGAACAGTGCAGTCAGGCATGCTGTCAACCTCGTGTTTGCAACAGGGTCAATTGGACGAGTGAAATAACTCCTTATACTACGTAGAGCGAAATGTTTTTAAGGTATAATCTTGCTGTTTCCCTTTTTTTTCCGGGATCGGTTGTGTGTGCTAGCATTTGGATGCCGAATTCCAGACCACCACGAATCTTGGTTTCTTTATTGGAAGGGAACTTAATTTGGTTTGGAAGCTCGACCAGACAGGAGATAGTTTTCTACGTGATCCTTGAGAAAAGCAGCATAGATCGTCTCGTAAACTACAAATAAAATGAAATTGTAAAAAAAAAAAAAAGAATGCTACGATCAGACAACTTTTTTTTTACTTTCTTATGCCTATCATATATGGATTGGACTTGTACAACATTTTTCTTCACTTTTTCTACGTCAGTAGCTGATTCTTGACTTACGGGAAAGGAAATGGAGATGGACGTTTTACTATACTATACGCTGCAGTCAGCAGCAGCGCTGCCAGCCAGTAGCCCGTTGCTCAGGAGATCGATATCTCAGCAAAGGAGTTCGTCCAAGCATTGTTTATATGCAGGGTGTAGAAGACGAAAAGTTTATAATAAACTCGATGTCTTGCAGGTCGAGGTCATAGAGCGCAATGCATAAACTAATGTCATAGATCATCTTCTGTCTTCGTCAACGTTCCTCATAATTACGGTCTGTGTGTTGATGAGGTTTGACACCTCGTGAGAGGTCGGTAATTATCGTAGCTTAGCAACGAGAAAGAGCTAATTTATCTTCGTCTTAGGTCAACGTTTTAGTAATTCTTTTACTTCCTTCCGTAAAAGAATAATGACACAATAAATTAGGGATTTGCGAAAAGAATGCAAGCGTTCAATGATAAACCAATTTACGCTTGAATTACGGGCTGGCGCAAAACTAGTACAATAAAATAAGCAAGGGGAACAAAAACAGAGTTGCCTTGCTGAATGGCTGATGGATAGTCTGGGAAAGATAAGCCGAGGTCAAGGAGCAACGGCACGTATAAGGCTGAAAAACGCAAGTGGAGTTATTCATCTTCGCTTCTTCGGTTACACTGTGAAGAAGGGACCTCTTCTTCGTCTTGCTGCTCCTACGCAATATGCATGCGACACATGCTTTTCTGATCATATTATTTGACCGCGTCGTATAAATATATGTTCAGGGCCGCGGAAATGGGACCAGCCTAGTGGACTGTTTTATTGACGTAATCCAGCTTGTTCCATTAGCAAGATGAATCGTTAGAATTTTTCTCTTTTTGGTATTTTATACTGACCTTTATTGTGTCGTTGATTGATATCATCTTCTTGTGTATGCTGTGCACTCGCTCCATCGCCCTTGCAGCTATTAAAACAGCACAGGCCTTGCTGTTTCTAATACGTGTATCCGTTACAGCTAATTAGGTTGTGTCGTGTACGAGAATGCTATAGCAAGAAGTTACCATAACTAACACGAATCGGAGTTGGCTCGTTGTCTAGCGCAAAGGAAGGCAGACGTTTTTAAAAAGGATAGCAAAATGGAAACAACCTACTGCTGAATCTTTTTTAGAGGGGGGGGGGGGAGTATTCCTCACCCAACGTCGCATTTCTAAAACGGTTATAATGGCTTTTCCAACTCGCGCTTCTGACAGCGAGCATTTGCTCAAAAGAATGAAATTGGGATCGAATATAAATTGCTTAAGAGTAAACGAGCCCAGTATACGGGTTGCAGCTCCTCCTTTCCATCTTTCGTTGTGTTTCTTTCGACGGGGCGTGGAAGGAAAAGTGTCATGAGGAACACCCAATGTCTTGATTACTGGCTTGATGTGATCTCTCCCACTGAAGTAATAATGCGAGCAGGAGCTGGGATCGGCAATGGCATCGAGGGAAGGCGGTGAGACTCTCGGTAATCACCTGCAGGGTAATGGTGATAGTGCAAGAAAAGGAGGAGAAACGAGTTTGCGGGATTAGCAATATAAAGAATTTGCTTGGTGCTCGTTCCAGTGCGTTGCTCCTTGGCAGGCTACGGGTTGATTGCTTTTAAATGTCTGCTAACTACGTTGTTCCTACACCTATTGTTCGACAAAGAAGCATAAAGAAAAAATACCGTCTCGGAAGGAAAAGGAAGAAGCAAAGCGATTAGAGCTGATTGTTGTGAATGGATTCTCCTGCGCTTCCCAAAGCGCTTTCTGGCGCGCTCTTTAGCTGGCAAATGATGCTGGTGCCGGTTGGTTAGTGCCAAGCTAAGAGGATGAAGATGAGGCCGATTTCCTTCTTCCTGTAAGAGAGCCGGGCGGCAGCAGAAGATACGAAAACGCGTGAGAAAAACAAGTTTATCTCATTATAGAATGGTTTTGGATTAGAAGGCACTCTGCTTTGTTTGCGCTGCTGTTGATATACCTGTGATAGATATGCAAGCAGTACCTTGGCACGTAAGCTTTCTGGATAATGCTGAACCCGTGTACATACGAACTCCTTCGCCTCCTTGTCGCTTTCGTCTTAAGCAAACACCCACGTTCTTTCAATCCTTGAAAATAAGCACCCGTGCCCTTGCTCCAACTGCTGCAAAGACAACAACAATGAAAGCAAAACGCAAAGGTAATACCAAAACCACGCCTGCTGACATTATCCTCGCAGACACGGGCGATAAAAAATACACTAAATTAAAAAAGAAGTACCCAACTTCAAGTCCCCAAAAACAAACAACAACAAAAAACGAACACAAAAGACATCAACAGCACTTTGTTGTCTCTCACTCCAGGATCTTTTTAACGCCCCCTAGCTAACACAGCAAACATCCACGTCACACGTCTCGCTATAGCATGAAACTCGGAAGACAGATGGAAAGTGTCGAGATTTACATCAACAATACTGACACGTACAAGATGACTGGGTGTCTGTATTCCAAAACTTTGCGCTCTTCCACCCTGTCCTTAAGTCTCATACAATTTACAACACAAGACTTCGCAACGAAGTCCAATAGTCCAATAAGCCTTGCAAATAAACCAAGAAATAGTACAAAAATCTCTTCCAATCTTTTCCCGCCCCCTCTTCGGAAAATAAAACAATTCACGCATATATTTAAACTAACACACTTAGTTAAATAAACCAACAATGTAGAACTTACAGTAATTTTGCAACACGAGAATATACATAGAATATAATGTGTTTATGTGATTACTAGAATTGGGAAGAAGGATTATAGGGACAGAGTCGGGTTAAGAGTTTCTCACTGACGCTAGTTATGGTGGCATAATAAGGATCAACTTAGGAAACTAAGCTTTTGAGCTCTAAATACGAATATGGGTAACCAAAGAAGATTTTCTAAAGGAAAATGGACATGAAGGGCCTACACGCAGGGAAAAGGTTCCGAAAGAGCTCAAATCCGGCACCTCTAACACCATGGCATAATGAGATAAAATCGGCCACAGGCAAATGTGAAACTTCTCTCTAACTAATTCCAACCCCTCTGACCGACTTCTAGAACGCAATCTCTCCGTCGAGTGAAAACACGTCACCTCTCTTTTGCCTTGTAGTCAACAAGAAGTTATGTTAACCGCGGGACTAATACGGTTCTCAGAATTGCACCGCGACTCACTCTAAACGTACATATAAAAATGGAACTAAATTGGATTTGAAGCTTGCTTCAGGCGATTATGGAAATCGATTTATAATCGTATATCTTTACCTAGCTTTTAAAACGAAATCCCCTTCGAATTATACACGCTTACTCTTACGAGTACTAAATCGGTTTGCTTCGATTTCGACAAGAAAGAATTTCAAGGATTTCATTTTCTTTCAGGACTCGTCTAGCGAAGTCCAAAAGTATGCTTGACGCAAGACAACAAAACGAAAATAAATAATGTAGCACTGGAGACAGACCTTACGAAGCGGCTCTACATTTTGCATAGAGCACGTGCAAGGGGGCGGAGTAATGAAACTGACAGGGCTACAGAAATGGTCGTTCCTTTATGTATAGCAAGAAATATTTTTGCGGCACGCTGCTGGCTGTCCGGGAATTCTGTTGCTTTGCTGAAGAATGTCGATTATATAAACGTATACAGACGAGCTAGCTTTACCTATACAGCTTGGGCGGCAAGCATGTCAGATGAGACAGTATTATTTAAGAGTAAAACAATTTCGCGCCATTGGAACGCACGACCCAGAGTACCTCTTTTCTTCACCCAATTTCCTTCAAGGATCCATAAGCTCCTTTCTTTGTGACTATACAAAAAGGACGTATCTCCCAAATGTCAAGTTCCTCGCAAACTGATTAACGACTAGAAATGAGCCCAATTTAGTCTTCAAGATGAATTACTAATACGTGACAAGCTAAACCAGTTCTCTGCGGAAAGAATAACTACTTTATGTTCATAAAAAAATCTTGAGTTGTGTGAACATCTAGCTATGGAGATTTTTCCAATTACTTTTAGTAATATTGTCTAAATTCATCAACATGCCATAGACTAATTACAACTCGTGACAAATACCGAGTATAGTCCATATTTTCCACCTCCTGTTATGTTGCGCTAGCGTAAGAGAGAAGCGTACAGCCTTTAGAGAGATATTCCGCTTATATGGCTTGGCACGGAGAGTTTATTTGAGATGTGGGCAAGGGTGTTATAATAAGAGAAAAATTCTGCTGCGTGAGACCGCATAAAAGGTGCAAACGACAATGGAAAAAAGCCAGGAGCAATGCAAGTAGAGGATGCGCTTTTTCTTCTTTCGTTGTCGTTGTTGTTGTTGTAAGCCCATCAACAACTCATTAGAACTCGTGTCTCCGGAGTACAGCAAAGTGAGTGAGTTGGAGACTGCCTTTAGACTCGTAACATCCTCGCTCCAAAGTACCTGTCATGCCATAGCCCATGTTGAAGTCCGCTGGGGTGACATGAGAGGACAGGGATAATTTGAAATCGGGTTCCGGGGAATTTTTGAACGAACCCATCACGTGAATCACACCGTTACCCGTGTCAACAAATTTCGCGTGGGTTGTGCTCCTAGAAGTAGAAAAAGAGACATTGGTGTAGTAAAGACGCGAACCAACGATAACTACATGTATAATTTCATAATAAGAAAGTGGCAAAAGAACAGAATCTGTAATACGTACAGAACGAAACAAAAAATGCTAGGAAATTAGTTTGCTAATTCTTTTCGAGCAGAACAATGAAGTAATATAGAGCGCTAACAAGCGAATTGCTGCAGCGGCAGTGAACCATGGTTTTTCTTTTACTTCTGGGCCCGCCACATGCTCGTAAAAACGACGTTACAGTCCCGGTTCCACGAGATCCTCGGAGCTCACTTCTTTCTAAGCAAATAGAACGGAGTTGAAAAGTTGGATCTTTTACAGAACACTAACTTCTCTATCTTTTTATCTCTGCAACCTATGTCCCTCACAACGCTTCTATCCATGAGGCCATAACAAAGCCGTATATCTTAGCAAAGTGACTACCCTGCATCTCTTGATTGAAGGAGACGTACTTCTTTCGGAGTTTTTTTCGGTTCCTGAAAAATGAAGTCGGTAAGCTCCCATGAAAAGACCAACCAGAAGTTTATTCCTAGCTAAGCAATCGATTTGCAGTCTTTCCGTCAGTCGAGACGTCGTTTGGCCACAAATCATAAAAGAGCTAATTATACCCACGTTTTCTTTCTTCGTAGGAGACTCGTAAACTATTATATGACAAGTTGTTTATCATACACATAAAGAGTCGGAAGGTTAGAAGCCTTCCACACAGCAATCGGGTTTAAAAGAAAACAAGTAATCTGGAGCTGGTTTTTGTTTTAAAAAAATAAAAAGAGATTGAAAATTTTACACACACCGCCTATGGATACACTTACTGAATAAAACTTCAAAGAAATTATTCAGATTTCCTAAAAGACATGAAACGCCATTTTTTTCATGTCTCGAATAGCCTGTAGGAAAACTAGTCATTTCTTAAATTTGACTGCAACTGTGTTTGTCCTTGCACGAAAAACCCATCAGTAGGATATTCGCTTGATTGCGGCAAACGATAAAGCGCTCTGTGCGCACCTTTCCAAAAGCGCTTTCCAAAGGCGTACGCCAAATCAATTCTGCGCTCAGCGCTCGGGGCTCTCCAGAAATGCCAGCAGCAGTCGGAAGGTTCGGAAATGCGATTTCTGCGTTCCCGTCCTTTCTGCCTGACTGCCTTCTTCCCTAGTTTCGTAGACCCCAATATATACATCGTCTTCTGGATAAACCTACTCTGAACATGCCAACTTCCCAATTGCATTCAAAGGCAAACGGTTGCCATTTCTTCAGCTCTGTATGCAGGCCAGAGCGTTGATTCTAAGAATTCGAGAGCCTCAGCAAATGACGGCTGCAAAATCACAATCCAATTTTATTCCCTCTTTTTCCCTTTTCTACTGTCTTTCTCCCTTAGCATACCTAATTACAGAATGTCTCCCCCCACCCTCCGGTGTTGTATCCTTACGAGGAAAAGTCGCAATAAAATCCAATAGAAATCCCCACCAGAACGAAAAATAACCTTTGTGAAGGCAAACTAGCGGCATTTCCATAATTTCGGTCTCTGACTTGGACTGCCTGAGAAGATCAAAGCTTTCTTACACGCAGTTCCAATATAAAAGCTTGTCTTTCTGGTTGAGCTGATGTTGGGTGAACCGTGCACCAGGCCAAAGGTATAAACGACAAAGAAACAGACAAGATTTCTTCGGAGTAAACTTCAGGAACGGCAAGAATGCCATTGAGCTGGTAAACCTAGGCAATTTGACAGTGAATAGCTTCCACGGAGTTTTGTACAAAATGTGTTCCTTTTAAGTCAATATACTACCCAACATGTCGTAATTCGATGAAATTAAACTGCGACTTAAAAAATGGAAGAAAACTGCCAGAACTGCGTAAAATGACCTAGCTTTATATTGGTGGACAGCCAGACAAAAACTGTTTGACAACTTGTGTGAGTTTTCTGTATTTATATAGAAGGAACGGGTTGACGACTGGTTCAGAACTCGGACCTTGCCATTTGACCAACATTGATGTGGACTCCAGTCTGTCGCCACAGCAAAAACTTGTACTCTCTGAAACCAGAAAAAGCATCAAGTAGCAACATAGATGACTACAGGGTATATAAATAAGCAGAGTTGCAACGAAATTTTTAAATCGTCTTAGACAAGGATATTTTTGGTTTTAAAGAAAAGAGAAAAATATATAGCCAGAAAAAGGAGAAATTTACTGAACAGTTTTGGACCGATGGGAATTTCTAACCGCATTATTGCAGCAATTGCATACCTTGTAAACTTTTTAGCATAAAATAGTTTGTACTGTATACACGACTACCACAACTTTGGCAAACATGCCCGCCCAAATGTGAACTTCGGTATCCAAATTGAGTTACTACTACTACGCCAAGTTTGCTGACATGGAGACTTCGGGATACTGTAAACAGGTTAGTGCGCACGAATTCGTTCAATGAGTCACGTCTCTTCGGTGTACAGTCCGCTAAAAAAGGATTTACTAGACCGGTAATTCCAAGTTATCCAAAGTTTAACGTTACCAGTCCGGACTGGTAATCTTTCATTTCTGCACTTGGTAAATATGTAGGTCCAAATTTTCCCGGCATCCCATAGGGACCACACCGAGCGACTTCGGCAAGTCCATCCCGCAGGTCATTATTTCTAGCATTACCTTGATAGAGTAGGCTATACTGACCTCAACCCCACTGGTTTAAGAAGTAGTCATTTTTCTTCCTTTCCGTACACAAATATGTTAGAGGAAAAAGTCGGAAGCACAGGCACTCAAAGTAAGGTTTCCAATTCTAAGACCTTCTAGAGCACCACAAGTTTTACGACGGGAATTTCAATCTACTTAGAAGTTTTTGGCCCGTGCGCCGTTTACCAGACATAAAACTAGCTGTAGCAATACTATATATTGAGGCAAATATTGACAATTCAAGTTCCTTCACTTTGGAAGATTTTTACCTGCGTGTACCTGCCACTTCCACGACCTTGCATCTGCTTCGACTCCACCAAGGCATAGAGAGTAACCAGTAAGCATTAGTAGCACTCTTAGCCCATCCTTCTTCGGGGTACAGTAATACCTAAAAAGAAAAAAAAGTGGAAGACCAAGACAGGATATAGGTTCAATAGTCTCTATCCACAATAAATAACAACATTGGGGAGGCAGCACCGTTGATCAGGGATATTCTGTGCACTTTTGGCCCTGGCTATCTACTCGAAAAAGCGTTTCTCATCAGGGGATACGTCACCTCACTTTGAAAGATCGACTCCGCACTGGGAATGAGCCTGGTTGCGAGATAGACGACCCGGTAATATTTCCGCGTAAACATTAAGATGCTGAACCTTATCAATATAATGAAGACCTCAGCTTCCTGTAAATGACTGGATATAAACACCGATAAATGTTAACTATGCTTTCAAACGAAAGCTGTTAAATTGATCCTCATACGGGAATAAGCACTCTTGAAAAAGCATGAATCTGCTCTCAATTCTGCGAACAGCTCTTTTTATATTCTTCAATTATCGAATCCAGGCCAGAAAAAAGGCAAGTATGGAGTTACTCTAACCCTTGGAGGAAGCCGGACGACGACCGCTGCAGAGCAAAAGGATACACAAGGAAGGAAGGAAGAAAAAAAATCAGAAAAGGGTCCTAGTAAAAAAGGGATTTATTGGAGCATCGAATATATAGAGCAGCCGGATATGACTTCCTGTTCTAGCTGTAGCAAAAGGGCTTCTATGTCTCTCTCCTTTTCTTCCCGAAACCAGTGGCAAGCCCACTACAGTATAGTATAGCTTTTAGAAATATATATCCTTACTCCGTAACATATAGTACGAGAAGGGAAGCTCTCAGGGGAAGAGTCGTCAAGAAGACCTGACTCTTCTCCGGAAGTCACTCCAAATCCGAGTCCGCAAAGCTTCTTCGCCTTTACCTTGTTCATCATCACAGTGTCCATTCTCAGTCTTTGTACGATATTATCTATTACGTTCACATAAACAGACTTGAAATAAAAAAAAATCATGTTTCCTGTTTTCTCCCCGATGACGGTCCAAAAGTGTAATCTTGGTCCACCTTTCTCCAATTTCTTACGACGTCCTCCAAAAAACAAAACAAGAAGCCAATTTGCTGTTGCTTGGGTTGGAAATCATTATGCCGTCACTTGTCACTACACTGCTTGGGGTTGTTCTCAACCTTATATAGGTTACACACGTCAATACTACCTATTTTATACCTCAAAAGACTGGAAAGAACCAAGAAGAATAAAAGACTAAACAATTCACGCTCCGACATCTTGCAAAAGCGAACTCTTCCATAAATCTGTATAAATTTTCAAGTTTCGTGTAAATAAGAAACGGT
Source organism: Lepidurus arcticus (assembly GCA_003724045.1). Classification (NCBI taxonomy): domain Eukaryota; kingdom Metazoa; phylum Arthropoda; class Branchiopoda; order Notostraca; family Triopsidae; genus Lepidurus; species Lepidurus arcticus. Next base: position 14,152 of record RJJA01000316.1, read on the forward strand.
ACTAAAGATTAAAGGTAGACCGCTTTCCTGTTGAAGAAAGATAAGACAGGAGCAAAAATTATTGTAAGTGCCTAATCAATCAATCATATAATGCCGTGACAAATGTCCATACATGTCCCCCGAACCTTTGTTTGGAAGCGCTTCGACAATCCAAAGTCACAAACCAAACTTTTCCTCCTAGCTTTTACCGAAATCGCCCGAGTTTTTGTATCAATAAAAAGGGCTCATGGTGAGCCAAGTATTTAATGGCTTTCGGGCATATCTATTATAACGTTGATGGCATGCGTCGTGGGCATCACCATTAACCGTTATGAGGCACTATACGAGATGTATGAAGTCGGTAATATAGAGGCAGCGATATATGTATGTATAGTGGTCAAAAAATTACTTTGCTCGGATGTCCATCGTAGTTGTGTCGTAAAAACTTGGACGTCCTGGGATCCGTGGTGCCTCCGCATGGGCAAAGATTGCTGCAACAAGCGTAGCCGGGTAAGGCCGGGTTGTTATTGCTGCGATCTTCCGCCGCCGCACACGCATTAACTGACGCTCCAGCATTATTTGTTGATGCTCCAGCCGCTGTCATGACCGACGTCGTAGACGTGTTGTTGCTGGTATTAAAACTTGAGATGCAATTCAAATTCCGCGCGTCTCCAGGCATCACGCTATTACTGCGAGATGCTGCTGAAGAGCACGACCAGATTTGCTGCACCATGATATTGTTACTATTAATGCCGCAGCGACTACCTGAGCCAGCACTCGTGCTCCGTCGTCGTTTCTGCAGCAGAACTGCTGGCTTATAGCCGTGGGACTCCACGCTGTTCAGCTTGCAATTACTGCTGTACAGACGTCAAATTATTTAGATATGCGGAGAACTCGGCACTAATTCAGCGAAGAACCACTTGGTTAACCCACATTCTTGTACAGGGATCCAATTATATAAAGGAAAACTTAAACTCTTTCAACAATGTTTTGGTTTGCATAAAAGCTGGTAAGTGAAATATAATAACCCAGTTGTCCAGAAATCGTCCTTGCATTCAGAATTGCCCAAGTTTTATAGGGACTACAAGTTATGTGTATGGCCGCAGTACAAGCGAGTGCACTTGGCTTCCAAATCGATTCGCTAGTCTTCGATTGCCCGCTAACAATGTCCTTTGACGTTTTGTGTGCTCGCAGGTATGCATATGTTATAAGCTACACTTTGCAACGGGCAATCGCTTGAAGGGTTGTACAAGCTTAGGGAAATGGAGAAACAAAATTGGTTCGGAGATGTCACCTTTGTTAACGTTTTGATAGGTAAGGGTTAAAATCTCTTGTGTGACTTGCAACGCCCAAGTGCGAAGTCGGCGCCCGTAGGGGCAGGAATGAACTCACGAGACCTGTGTGGTTCTAGCTTTAAGCTCCTGCAATAGCTGGAAGGCGCAGACTCGTCGGTACAGCGGCACAATTTTTCGGTTTCGATAGCTTTGCTTAGCGGAGAAGTGTATCCCGGCATGAGCAATTTTATCTCAAACGTGGAAAATGTGGTTTCCTTCTACTTTCTTTGGCTAAAAACACTTGCCATTCCGCAGAGGTCTAAGTTTCTACATTTTGGTTTGGGCTCTAAAAAGAATTGAAGGTGTATGTGTACAATCCTACGCCATAGACTTGCTGTCGGATAGAAATCAAGACAAATAAGACATCGGAGGGAAAGGTTAATTTGGTAAGACGGTCGCGCTCCGAAATTTAAAGCGATTCATTTCACCTTAGTAAATCTGGCAGGTTTAAGGTCCTAAACCATGCTGCACGACTAAAAAACATACTTCTTTCGAGTGACAGCAATCAAGAAAAATGGCTACCTCACTGTAGAGCAAGCTAAGCCTTCTTTCAAGATTACCCGATTTGGAAAGAGTACAAAAATTGCTGCTGTCTTGGCTTTTTCTGTAGCCAGAGAGTAGAGTGGGTTGATTTGATTAAGTTGATCGTGCAATGGTATGAAAAAAGACTCGCGATATCCACAGGGATTTCAGCTTATGGCCGTTGTGGTGGAAGATTCGACTATAAAGAAAAGACATTGATTGTAAATCGAATACGGGAGCGTCTTAAGAATATAACCCGTAAGTTAGAAGGTCTATAACTTTGATTCCGGTTGGGGGGGGGGGGGCCGGCACTGGTAACCTTTTCTTTAAGCCACTAAATCTATAGTTTTGCTCCGAAAACGGATCCGTAGAACTCGCTTCCGGTGATCCAGAATATATTGCTTCCGCTCGGCAGACCTGGCAATTGCCAGTATAAACCGATGTTTTGGAGAATGAGCTTTTTACGAAAGGCCAGTTCCTCAGGCTGTTTTTCACGTGTTCTTTAAACAAGCGCCTAACCAGATAAAACTTGTTTTCTTCATTATCAGGATCCCGCTTAAGTCGCTATAGTTCGCTATTCCGGTTAACTTCCTGACTCAAGATAACTTGATTAACGAACTTGGCGTCGAGTTCCCTTTCATCTTTCTCCCGAGGTCTCATTACATACTACACAGGGAAAGTACCGTTTCTCTTTTGTCCGTCTTTTCAGCTTTTGTCTTACGGTGTCTTTTCCGGTATTAACTTTGAAATCGAATTTGCACGTGTGGAGGATATAACTGGCATTTGCTAGTGGTGTGCGACTCCAGCTTTGTTTCAAACCTGCTGGCTGCTATATATGGCCACACATGTCCAACACATATTTGCCGTACCCGTGCTGCCTTTGTGAGCTGGCTATCCCTCTCAAATATAGAAGCTCTTGTCTTTCGGATGTCGTGCCACCAGTCGCAGAAGTTATTTGTTTTCTCTGCTGTGACAGGAAACATAAAAGATGGCAACTTCTTAATTGTCCAGACACATATCGCTCTGTCGCCCTAACTTGTAAGCAACCCTTGGTTTGCTTTCGTTTAAGAAAGAACCAAAGAGAATTGCATAGCAGCACTGAAAAGCTTAATTAACAGGGTATAATACACTTGCGAGTTGCAGCACAAAGTAATTACTCTGAATGGCGACGCTTGGATATCTTATTATAATAGGATACATAAGAAGGCTATAAAAGTAGTGGTTAATTGAGTGGCCAAACTGCCCGTATAGTGGGTTTGATCAAGATTGCAATGTTGCATGTCTGGATTGTGGGGTTTTGAGGGGTAAAATAAGGATCGCTTGCTCTTTGGTATTCTGTCCTGGCAGACCAAAAGGGCGATACGAGACTGCTGTAAAGTAGAGGGGTAAGTATGTATCTATATAGTAGAAAGGGAGATTTTGCTTTTCGGGGCCAAAAATTGCTTCCCGATTCGCATCCGCATGCAAAGTTGCGAGTTCGTTCTTTAAGCCTATGAAAAAGCCATCTGGATGAGTTTATTGGACGCAGATAGCGTTTAATGGCGCATAGCTTGAAAACAGGTTTGGTGATAAGCTTGAAACGCACCAGCAAAGAATAGCGTCTTTGCCATGAGTAAATACCAGAAATGGGGACGACGCAACATTATTGAAGGAATCCGGCTTGTGCTATTGTGAATATAGGCTACTGTTATGCTGTGCTATATGGCTAATGGAAGCCACAACCTTGTTAGCTTTCAAAATAACGGAAATTCTATAGCAACGCCTGAATTCTGAAGGCTTACAGCTGGTTACCGGTAACAAACAACTACTACTGCAGAACATTTGACAAATATTGCACTAACCCACGAATAAACTTAAAACTGTAGCGTAGGGTACATCATGCGTAAATCATGCTATACAGCGCAAACAATATAACCATAACCTATTGTAGAAGTGCAACAATATCATTCACATGATAGTCACTGTTCCGGATGAAAGTATCCGGAAGGTTTGCCAACGCTGACTTATCCCGTGGGACATTGCGACCTCGACTGCTGACTATTAACCGTTCTTAGGAATTTGACGTTTGCTTATGCCTTCGACGTTTTTTCTACGAATTGACTTGGCACTATACTTCTTTACCTTTCACCTTTTCTTCCCTTGGACTGTTGGACAGGACAGTCGGACAACAGACGCGAAGAAAGACAGATCTAGATAAGAAACTAAGTGAAGTTGTACGTGGCTTTGTTTGAATAAAGAACCCTTTCCTTTACATATGTGTTGTGTTCGTTGTTTAAAACAGGCACATTTGTAACAGTCACACTTAAGTACGTAATATTATACATCCATTGTCAAATTTGCCACTTCCCTAATTTTAACTTTTCGGTTCATTTTTCGCTTAGATAGTTATAGTTCACGAATTATTAGCGGATATTTGCTAAATATGTCGTTGTTGACGTACAAATATTGAGAGAAGTTTATATATGAGTACCGATGCAAAAAAAATCTTCACTGATGTATACTATGCAATTTCGTCAGGGTTGACTCCATTGTTTATTAAGAATAAATACAAACTATTCCTGCGCTGCAGTGAATTTCATAAACAGGACGGAGTCACATTTGAAAGCATCACTTATTCGTTTTAGTTAATTTTTTTGCTTTATAAAAAGAATACGTCAAACTCTGTTGCTTTCAATCCAATCAAGAAAATGCGTAATACGGGTATAAACACCGGGGAATCCTGGTTCGGCGCATTTGTTGCCGAAACTTACAATGCCAATTTGAGTCCAACGGTTCTGTTGCTGAAGAACCAGAGGTCCTCCTGAATCACCCTAGAATAAGTAACAACGCCCATTAAAACCAAGTCTAGAAACAGTTTTGGAATTCGGATTACTTGACAGGCATCCTTGCCTCCATCTGCGTAGCCTGCGCACATAAACACCTCTGTTATAGGTTGAAAATAGGCTTTATCACAATCTTCATTCCTCCAAATGGGCAGTTTGACCTCACGGAGTAAACTGCTTTCTCTTCCACCTAAATAAGAACAACATTAGCTTAATAAACTAAACAGAAGCACAAAAAGTAAGCATTACCATAGTATGTTGTACCCCAGCCGACAACGGTTCCTACATCGCCAACATAATTGCTGCTTCGTTGCTCTACATTTCTTGGTAAACAGACGGGCCGAATATACTGTGAAAACTTGACGGGGCGGTCTAGCTTAAATAATGCCACGTCGTTATAAAACCCGTATCCACTGAAAGACGGATGAACTTTAATTTCCGTCACTTGATAGGTCTCTGGATTGCCTGGCTCACTTCCTTTCAAATTATACTCTCCCAATCGGGCGGTAAACTGTCTGGCCGAAAACCTACAAAAGCAAAAGGGTTCAGTGAAATGTAAGCAACTTTTCCTTTAAAAGACGGGAATACCTCTTCTGCTTTCCATCTTGGGTACAATGGGCAGCCGTAAGAATATACTGTTCACTAATTAAGGATCCTCCACACCAAAATTCGGTTTGGGAAGGGCCGTGCAAAAAGATGGCTGCCATCCATGGCCATTGTCCGGGTCGTGACAAGTCGCCACCCACTACTCGGAAACTCGGTACTTGAACAATACCACATTCGTCTAGAACATACAATAGTTTGATAAAGCCACTGTCAAGGTTTTAAGCACGTCCAACACGATATCTTACTGTAATCGAATTTCGATTGCGAATCCGTCACTGCAATGGGACGATTCTGGAAAACAGGAGGCTGAGATATGGGCTTATTCTGATCCACTGGAAAGTTAACGTTGGTATTGAAGTTGTTTTGTGGTTTCGGAGTTGTGGTCGTCGTGACAGTGGTCGTCGTACCACGCACCGGTGCGGAAACACTATTAGTACTGATGGCTCCACCATTAATAACATCATTACCATCAGTGCTAAAAGAAAATTAAGAAGCGCATTAGCATAAGAATGTGTATGTCAACGTTAATGAAGTCAAATATCTTACCTGGCACTGTCAGGGCAACAAACTCCAGGTACGAAAAGTGATCTGAAGCAGATGGATTTGCGTAAAGTAGACAAGTCCAAGAGTAGAGCTGGACAAAAACTCAAATCCTGGCATTTGCCCACTTTCCCGTTAGGCGTGGTGCAAGTCCGGGGCGGAATTGTCGCAGTCACTGCAGAATTACTAGAAGAGGCTTCAGCACCGCTCTTGTCCGGTGAGCCAGATGAACTCGTGAGGAAATTGTTACCGGGTTGACTGCTTTCACCAAGGACAATTCGCCCATCTTTGAATTCAACTACAGGACGGGGCAAAAAGCTACTTAACGCTTGCACACCTTGCACATAAGGTTTGAGCTGGTCATTCGTAGTAGATGACCCTAGGGCTAGCTTGCCCAGTGTTAAAACGGCTGCTGCCAGTAATTGTTGCTGGGCAGGTGATCCCAGTCCGTGTCGTCCAGATTCTTTGTCGCCATCTGAGTCCGCGTCATTGTTGTTGGGGCCAACATCGACTAAAAAGTCAAGGTCAGGAACCATGTCCATGTGTAAAGTTAGGTAACTTGGGTAATCTGTTGAACTAGTTTCTTTCGAAGCTCGGTCGTTGTTAAACACCCGAAGTCATGCGATACCATTGTTAGCATAACTATGGTAAGCGTTATCAAATATTTATATACTACAAATAAATTTCCCATTGCTTTTATTTTATTTGCGACCTGCGGACTCCAAATTATGGACTTTTTGGAAGAAAGTTTATGAGAATTCCCCTATCTAATTTTTCCTATAGTTTTTCGCATGGATTGAACCAGAGTGACAGGCAAATGAAGTATGTGTTTACGCAAGTCTTTCCACTACACCCACTCCGGGAGACTTTATGGCCCACGAGTTCCGAACTGTGTTGGAGACTTATTTTGGAAAGCGTTCATGTATTGGCCGGTAACTAAGAAAGCCAACAAACCTTCCAAGCCGCAAACTTCAGGTCTGCAGACTAGTCAAGTGTTTACAGATATATTCAAAACGCGGCATTCTTTTCTTCTGTAAATCTGTTGATAAAATGAATAACTTCCTAATCTCTTGCTAGCTGTATGACGAATATAAGCAAATAATATTCGCGGTGCGAGAAAATCTAAGTCACACAATGTAAATATGGATCGTCAGTTATTTACGTTGCGAAATTAGTTATTAAAAACTCGAGTGTGTGGTGGTAAGAGCTTGTTTCACGTCAGTACAGCGTCTGTGCCAGTGCGTAGAGTAAAAGTCAGGGGTGCGGTAAGTACGAATGAAAATCAACAATGGAGATTGCTTGCGAGCTTGCATGCCGAAACCAACGCTCATCTTTTTTTTTGCCCGCGAAAGCGTAATCGTTTATAAAAAAAAACTTACCTTGGAAGGGCCCAACTCGAAACGACGGTGTCTGACGTTTGACACGGTGACCAGTTCCGGAGTTATGAACAGGATGATCTATTACAAAAGAAAAGATTTTTTTCACTCAGCCCAAGAACGATACAATCGAAGACGTATTGCGGTAGATCACTTAAACCCTGAACAAATACAAGCGAAAATTTCAAAACCTAAAATGTGCCGACGAAGTTTTACATCCGGTTAGCCTGAGAGCGGCACCGCACTGTCATCTTGCCCAGCTGTATGGAAAGTGTCGGAAGTGAAAGTAATAGGAATTTCCCGTTTCTTACGCAGAATATAAAATAATACCCCAACATGCAACACTATTATTCCCTAATTTGGCACATGTGGGTTAAATCCCGGTTAAAACAAATTGCCATTCATGCAGGTTCTATTGTGTAACATACAAGAAAAAAAAAAGAACCAAGGTTAAAAAACGGAGACTTACCGTCAAATGCACGAACGGAATTCACGTACACAATCAGGAAGAATAACGGCAGATAATTCCGCAAGTACATGATCTTGCACCGTATGTCTCCAACGACCTACGGAACTGGTACGTTCAAGCGGAATCGGACAACTACAACTGGACTAAGTAAGGAAGTTTTCTCGGACAAGGAGAAAGCGAAAAAACAAGGCTAATGAGATGCGAAGGTGTCTTCAACGTCGTAGTCCAGGCTTCACCACAGTGATTCACACTTCCACTACGAATTTTCCTTCAAATCTAAACCCCCAAAAAGCGAAAACAAGAAACCAAACAAACTCCCAGAGAGTGCGATGGACACTAGCACAGAATTTCAAATTCGGTTCCGAATTAACTTTCTTTTGGGCAATACAGTCTTCTTATCGATGTCCGGCTACCGCTTTAATCTTCCTTTCACTACTGCACAATACTTTTCAAAAATTGAGGTCTCTGAAGAGACCCAAGCTGAAGGACGCGTGACCTGGTTTTCCCTTTCTCTGGAGAAGTTTTAAGCTTCTGGATGGTCAAACGTTTGACCTGCACTCGTCCGACGAAGACTATGCCTTGTAGTAGTCCATTTGCACTTGTAACCTTTGAAACAAACCTCGGGCTCCGCGGATTGTCACCTGTGCAAGACTAATGCAGAGGCTGGTATACGGAATACTGAAGTAAGGATGAGGGCTTTTCCACCGATAGAATCGGGTGGTGTTGGTGATGGACATTGCAATGCACCAACGAAACTACGTTTTCTTCGATGACCCACTTATGTTGGGTTGGACGTTTTCTGGAGAGAGCAACTGAGTGAAAAAGAAAGAAAGGAGAAAGCTCTTGCCCCGTGTTTGGGAGGAGAGAAAGAGGTCCTTTAAACGTTAAAGAGACGGGGTGTTGTTGTGTGCTTTTACATTTATATTGGTAACTAGTGAGTAGAACGGTGCAACGAAGAAATTACATTTGCCGTCACCCGTAGAGAAAGTTTACCATCACCCATACCGCTCACTAAACCCCAGCGAGCTTTACATGTCTCCCTGCATACCAAAACACAAGGCGGATCAAAATAAGTGAAGTCCTGGGATACCCCAGTAAATTAGCTTAACTTAGGTGTAGGGGCTGTGTCCTTGTCCCTAATTTGAAAAGCGAAGGCACCGTTTTCGTCAAGTGAAAAGGCATTTCCTTCATAACCCGGACGTAGCTCAACACTCCTACTTTCCCTTTCTTTCTCGCGGCAGAATCCCCAAGCGGATATCCCAATCCGTGTAGAAGCATTAGCCTGCAAAACCTCAAAACACTCCACAAAAAAGAGCAAGTTTCAGCCAAAAACAGAAAAAAAAACCTTCGATCTTGCGGTTCTTGTCAGTTCTGCTTTCTTGCCTCTTTCCAAACCAACGACCATGAAAACTATATATCTATATACTGTGGTACACATATGTGGCTCGTGAGTAGCTGCACTGTACTCCATGTCAATAGGCGTTACCAATATAAACTTTCTCCAACACTGCTACGCAATCGCTAAACCATTATAGCCTTGGTTTTAACTGCGGTTGTCTCCAAAACTTTTGCAAAGATTCGCTAAATACAAGATGAAGTCCGTTAGAACCCACACGTAGCTTTGATAAGCCATCAAGTCGGCGAACATCAAAATATCAAAGAGAGGAGAAAGTCTGATCAGATCAACACTAGGATATAGCAGTAGACCATTAATGTAGTACAGTAATTGGAAAAACCAGCGCCCGCAAAGGGATTCGTTTTCTGTTTGGAGTTCGTTTTTCACCACAATATAGGGTTCCTATACTTCTTTGGCAGAACACCCCAACGAATGTATATGTCCGTGCAAATTTTAATTTTAGACCACGATAGGTAATAGATACAGGAAGAAATTGACTGAAGATCATAAATTCACGACGAGACTCTTTGCTAAGACCTTTTCTTTTGAAAAAAAAGACCTACTTCCTTTATCTGGCAGGTTAATAATCGGTTAACTAAAACTCTATGGGTGTCCTAGCGACACTCCTTATTTAGATTGTATGAAAGTAGTCCACAAGACATGCAGTTCGTCAAATGGGACTGAACTTTAAACGAAGGAAAACGAAGTGAGAAGACGTAATGCACAGGTTGTAAGAAGACCGAACCAGGAAAAATAGCTCATATACGTGAAGGCTTTTCTTTTTCTTCTCTCTGGCTTAATTTGGATTCGTAACACACTGAGTCGTGCAGTGAACTCTGTATATTTTACCCCTTCGTGAAGTTATAACAAAACGACAGCGAACCGACGCAGTTAATTCTTCGAATAGTTGCACCCATAATTGTTAAACTGCAACAGACTACTTTCGTTCGTCTTAGCCAATACGTACCGAACCTAAACACCAGCGAGAAAATGAAATAAAAACTAACAGCCATGAAATACCGGTATTACCTCAAAAAATTATAAGAACATGACATGGTCTTTTGATTTGGCCTCTATAAAAAGCTTTTCGATATTGCTGAACACCTGATTTGCTGGCAAGGAAGCATCCACGCGATTATGTATACCTAACAAAGACGTAAAACATAAGTAAGGTAAAGGAAACGGTCAAGGCAAGGAAAAGAAATTACCTCGTCTTGAATAATAGTCAACCAAAGGCGTTGTCTGATCATGATATGCTTGCAAGCGCTTTATCAAAGCGTCTGGGTTATCATCCGAACGTCGGACGAGTGGCTCACCCGTTAACTGTAAATAAAATAATCACAATTTATTAGTGTTAGTAAAATATAAGTAATGTACTTGCTTACATCGTCTTTCATTGGTTCTTTCGGAGGATGGAATTCTTCATGATAACTTCTACCGGAAGACAAATGGATAAGGCGCCCGCAAATACGTCGGACTAATAATGAATCGTCAATGCCGAACTCGACAACGGCGTCTAGAGCAGTTTTTCGCTTGGCTAACAAGTCGTCCAACTAAAAGGTATAAATCACATATTAATCTCGTGCAAGGGACGGCTTATATAACGACAGTACTTTCTGAGCTTGAACCACAGTTCGAGGGAATCCATCCAACAAGAAACCATTCTTACATTCTGGCTTATCCAGGTTCACGTCAATTAGGTTTGTAACCAATTCGTCATTCACGAGTTGACCTAATAATATGCGAAATCAAGCCTGTTCCTGTTGTTTTACCACCAGCTTTAGATAACTTTACCTGCATCCATAACCCTTTTCAGAGTTTGACCCAGCTCCGATTTTGACGCAACTTCCGCCCTCAGCATATCACCCGTAGCCAAATGGCAAACACAGAAGGCTTCTTTGAGCTTAGGAGCCTACAAGTACAACGAATAATTCATGATTCGCAAAAAGTAATGTTAAAAAATAACCAAGAGGCACCTGAGTTCCTTTGCCAGCGCCAGGTGGTCCCAACAAAATGGCATTGATTCCAGTCTTTGCATCATTGCATTGAGCAAGTTGCTGAGCTAACAAATTAGGAGCCATAATTTGTCACAGCTTTTCGCGATTAAATAGACCCCTAAAATCTTCACCGGAGTTCAATCAAAGAGTGGAAGTTAGTAGAGAGAGTTAAATGAGGAGAAGGTCTATTTAAGCGAGCGATAATATTGTTCAAAGTTGAAGAGCGCTCTCTGACGGTTCTAACATAACTTCTTGCGATAAGCATTATTCCGAAGGTCGCCACAGAAGTTTAGTGTCACTACTGTATCTTGTTGACAAACATTCCGTGTCTTGCATTTTGTACGAATGGAGGTTATCTCCCAGTCGAACGGTATTATAGAAACTTCCACCCCCAGGACTGATCATGGCGATTTACATGCAGCACAGAAGCTTGTCGAAGAGTGGCTGGCAAGCTTTTGTGATTTCGAAATTGTTGATAGTTTTTCCGGAGAGCAGTTCCACAGTAAGAACGCATATGGCGTAATTTTGGACGAACTGCTTTTCAAGAAAATAGATTTGGGGGTATTTCGGTGTCTGGTAAGTTTATTCAGTTTTCAGTTTCTTTCTTTCACGTTTCAGAAACCTGATTTTGTTTTCTAAGAGTAATGGTCTGGCACTACAAGCACAGGAAGATCAAACACAAAAGGTTATGTTGGCAATGCAATGCCTCTTATTTCTATGGGAGCTTAACTCGGGCTTCGAGTCACCAGCATTCGTTGATAGTTGGATGCTAGAGGTAAGTGACGAGACCTGAAAAATGCTTTTATAAGTTATAACTCATTTATGCTAATAGCTTGTGGATGAAGAGAAAGACAGCGGCGTATTATTTGATCTTTGCCGAGCAACAACGGTTTTGTTGAACAAGTTCCAAGAATGTCAGAAAATCTTATGTAGATTGGCTCTAAATCAAACTCCCAGAGAGTTAGTGAGAACAGTAATTGAAAACTCTGCCCTGTCATCTGCTTTAACGCAGCCGAGCTTGACATCTGCCTGGGCGTTTTGCGACATTTTTTCGACACAAGAAAAAGACATATTTTTTGGCCTCATGACTGTTTTCGGTGCTCTGTATGCTCTATTGACGCCAACTTGGACTACTCAGATGAAGAAGTTTACCATTGTGTCATCCACCAAATCGAAGCCAAACTATTGGAATGCTTGTCAAGAATACTTCTCCAAAATAGAATTAGACATCGTACGGTAAATATATTATAGCATTTCTCTTGTGCAACGTTTATCAATCCTTATTACTGCCTAGGTTAAACGTGTTAGAATACTGTTGGGCTTGTTTATTTTGCCAAGCAGTTGACGTCCAGCGTATTGCAGAAGAAAGCGGGTTGAGTAGCGATGAAGGTCATGAAGGAATAAACCCAAATGCGTATTCTTCATCTGATCAGCCCCGAACATGTATCTCGGCAGTTTTCGCTATTCAAGACAAGTTGATTGTAAAGTCTTTTTTGGTGTGGATGAACGAGAAACTTTCTGAGTTATCTGAAACCACCGTGTCTTTATTTAAGCAGCGTCACCGGAGGTAAAAATGTGTTTCGTTTCGCGCCAGTAAATGTAATGATCCTTTTTTTGGTAGGTTAATGAAATACGTCAGCGAAGGTTTGTGGAGGTTAGAGCTCATTCAAAACCATCAGATGGGCTGCAATCGAGCAGTTCCGACTGCAGACCTACCTTGGTACCAAAGCAACTCGGATCAGGAAAGTGCCACCAGAATTAAACGAAGTCACCAACGCAAAAATGACCGAGAGCGAAAGTCATCATCTGGCAGTTCCACACAACGCTGGTCAAGTACGTAACGTTTTCCTTGAATCTTTTATATATCTACGTCTGTACCCTAATTGCAGGCGGAGAAGGTTCTCGATCTCGATCTATACATTCCCCACCCTATCGGCCACGCATGGGACAATGCAACGATTCTGTCGATGGAAAGACAAATCCTGTCCATCAGGGTTTAATTCCTCGCCTTTTAGCTTCCCCCGCCCAACTGCTAACTTCATGCATGGCCCAGGGAGAGCAGGCAGAAGCTGTTCAAGTTGCCCGCGTAATAAAAAAAAAACTTGGATGGACGTTTAAGTTAGTTTATTCATGCGTGTTTTATCAGTTATACGACTTGTGGGAGACGGATTGGGGACATGAGTTGAGATTCAGTCGTGCCTTCAGCGCTACCGTGCAACGTCTGTCACAGCTTTCTTCCCAGCATTTAACTTCGCCAGTAAAAGTAACAGTCAGACAAAAAAGCGATAGTGGTTCGCCGTCTGGAACCGGAAATCACCAATGGACGCCCAAGAATACAACAATGTCGAGAATACGCGAGGCCACATCATCGGCTCTGAGGACGCTGTCTTTAACGGCAACCGTAGATTCATTAGTAGCGTCAGAGACGCCTCCTCGGCTTATTCAGAGCAGTGAAAGCGAAGGTAGTATCTGAAAGAAAAAATGTTACGGACGGGTTTGGACTGCATCTCAATCTGTTATACTTTTCAGGTTTGATTGATGATGCTTTCCTGATTTCTTGTGATATGGCGTGCCAGGCAGGCATTCCTTGGTCTTCTGTCCTAACTCTGCTGCAAAGTATTGGCACCAAATTACAGAATACCACTACACACGTATCCAGTCAAGTGAGTGCAGATTTCCGTTACCGAAATGAGTATATTTTAGTTTTATTTTACTTCGTTTCGTAGAGCAAATTTGCATTTTTTTTTAATACTCTTCGTCGATGGCAAAAGTTGGTGACTACGTTAGGCGAGATAACCGCATCACATGCTTTTGCTTACCAACTAATTCCTCCGAGTCAAGTGTCTTTCTTAGCCGTACCTTATGCGGATTCAAAAGAGTTACAAGCTCTCGCTGATTGGCTTGACGTTGTTAACAAAGAGTTGAATACCAACGACATAAGCCAAAATTCGTCCAAGCTCTTCTTTCGCCTTAATGAAGGTTTTTTAACTAATAATTTACCCCTTTCGAATTGACTAGTTATACGTATGATGTAGGTTTGGTCAAGTATTTGGAAAGATCAGATAGCACACACACTTCCAATCAGTACGTCTTGCAACTTAGCCTTTACGTTAGTATAGTACAGGCACTTTCGTCCACGGGTAAATTCTGCTTTGAGTGAATCAAAATTTCTGCTATTTTCTGAAATTTTAGATGGTATCGAAGGAAAGTTGAATGCAGAGCCGTGTTTTATTTTTGAGTTGGATGTCGAAAAAGCGATGACAGAATTGATGGTGCTTCTACCTGAAGTACCCCCGGCGTTAGCTAAAGGTATCCAAATTTTGGGCATGACGCCTGCTGCTCTTATGCTGAAACGGTGTTGGCCGAATATCAGACAAACTGAGTGCAGTTGCCCTATGCCGAAACCGTGGTTGCAGTATCTACGTAGATCCTGCCCGATTCTTGCCAGCTTAGTCGAAGCACTTGATGAAGGTGAATTGAGGCTTCCTTTTGTTATTTATGAACCTGAAAGTTTTTTTTTTTCATAGAATCTAAATCGACAATTATTCATCGCTATCGCGAAATCATTCAAGAGACGGGAGACGACCTGAACGAATCCTTAGTCTCGGACGATGACTTCCCCCATAGCCCAGAGTTGGAAGAAACTGCACCTGTTGGGGTAACTATTTTTTTATTATGGTGACAGTTTAAGTTTATTAGATTTTTGTATTTCCAAGTATGTGTGATTCGCATCTCTAATGTAATATGTGTAATTGATCTCATTTTAGGAGCAATTGGGTCATGCTATATTAGCCAGCCTGGATACAAGTTTACGAGAAAAATTAAGTCCGTTGGTCAATTGTCCTTTGCTACTACTAGAGCAGTTGCTCATGAACGAAGAGATTAGCTCGTCTGCGCTGGTTTTGAAAGCAACCTTGGAATGTATGAGTCATTCAAACTCGCAAGGAGTTATGACGGCTGAAGATTTTGAGATATTGATATTGGAATATGCGGCTAAAGCTCTGGACGTGGTGCTGCCCAACAGAGTAAACCAAGTTGAGCTAGGACTAAACCTACCTGTCAAGAGTGAACCGCAAAGTGAGAGTTACATCCTGCCATCCGTGGCTCCTCCTCGCGAGGAATGGGTTCCCGACATGGAAGTAAGAAAACTACTTAGAAACCAAGTTACTTAGCGTTGCCTCTTCTTGGTTTCATAGGTACTGGATTGCATGTGCTGCAAAACTACTCGCTTTTCCATGTTTCATCGGCGGCACCATTGCCGACGTTGTGGACGAGTGGTTTGTAGTACCTGTTCCCCGTATCTTTTACCCATCCTACCTTACGCTCCGTTGGCTGTCCGTATCTGTATCCAGTGTCATCACGCAATGGAGGAAGGATTCGGAGATAATGCCGACAAGAAAGAGACCAGAAGTCTTTCAGATTCCACGTACATTTATATTTGTTTTGTAGCTTAATATGGAATAATGATAACTCACTTTAGGAGTATGACGTGGAAGTTGTACGCTGATGATTCCGCTTTAAATGCACTCGTGCGAAGGGACTTTAGCTACGAATTTACGCCTAGTTTGACTTTGGCCTTGTCGCTGGTAGACTTGCTTTCAAGCTCAAGTAGGACGAGTGGGGTTTTTGAATAGTAATTGCATTTATTCTTTTTTTTTCTAGGTAGCTTGATAGTAGGACAATTTTTGTTGGATCAAAGCACGAAATTGCTGGCGTTCATAAGGCCTTCACGTGGTCAAAGTGAAGTGGATCCAGGCTTAATTTTACATTTAGTTCGGTCTTTATTAGTGGCTGCCAAATTGCGGTACGCCACTGCAGTGCCTCCTACGAGTAAAGTCCACTCCGGTATCCAGTCCTGCGAAGCGCGCCTATCCCAAGTTGACTTATATACCGTCCTCATATCAGCTCAGTGTTTACATCTCTTACCGGCCCAAGCTTTGCATAGTAAAGATGCAGGCAGGCAGTAAGTTTGCACACCCGTAAATCTTTAAGATTTTTTTAAATGATTTTTTTGGTTTCTTTAGACTTTGTGCTGCTTTGGTACGCGAAGAACTTTGGTCCCTATCCTTAGACTTGAGTACCAAGTGTGGCTTAGACCCAAGTTCTATTTGGGCGAGTTGGGGACTCGTGTATTTGCGAGCTGGGCGTTTACAAGCGGCACGACAGCGGTTAGAACGCTGTTTACGACACAATCGGAGCAAATATGGCAAAGAAACGCAACAATCACCAGTTCTGAATGAAGTCATTTCTACTTTGGAGAATTTGGCCTTGGAAGTGGACCATCATAACCGGCTTGTAGATCTAAAAGATACCACCCAGGTATATTATAAGAATTGTCCAAGTTTGCTGGCTAAACCCCATCGTTCTCAGGAAAATGTCATTTCCACGTCACATCTGGAGCGTATTGTTGCGGGTCGTGTTTCCATGGAATCTTGGGAAGCGCCACTGTCTAGTGTGTATCTAGAAGAAGCTGTTTACTATTTGACCGAATACGGGAAGTTGGAACTTTGCTTAGCGTTTATGGCCAAATATGGGAAATGGCGGCAAGGATGTCAGTTACTTACCAGAAGTCCTGAAGACGTGGAAGCCTTCTATCATGGGTTCTTTCTACCTGCTTTGCGCCTGAATATGATTGCCGTGCTGGTTGAAGAAATGCGGCGTTCGAGCAACCAGACTGATTTTTGGAAAGTAAATATACCACTTCATTTCTTGGCAGTATCTCAGACTCAAAGTTATACATTGTAGACATACATTGAGTATTGTTATACCACTGCAGACCAAAATGGAATGCGACATAGCTTACTGGTTTTTCAGGAAGTTTTAGAGGATTGGCTGGGCGCAACTATAACTGCGACTTCAAAGTTATTCTGCACTCGCCCACGAAATTTAGACGAATTGCTATTTCATGAGCATTACGTTGAAGAAGGCTTGTCATATTTAGATAAGTTGAAAACTGGCACTTCAGGTACACGTTACTTAAATGAGCTTGTAGTTATTAAACGAAAATATTTTAACTTAAAAAAATATTTGAAGGGCTGTATCAGTCCAATAGTAAGGTGTCAGTGGCGCATCTGGAAGTAGTCTTAAAGTTGCAGAAGCGAGCTTTGGAATTGTGGAAAAACAGCTCATCTTCTCAATTAGAAGAAAACGTTTACACGTTATTTACCTTATCTCGCTTTTCGAGCCTGCAAACGTATATTCCCACTTTGGTTAGCGAACGAAATGGGGATTGCGAATTAGTGGCAGTACTCTTACTACTGACAGATTTGGAAAACGACGCTTATCCAGATCTAGCTTACTCGTAAGTACTTCACGATGTTTTTTTATTTGAGATTACGGACTTGATGAAAACTTGGGTTTTAGAGTGTGTGTAAAGTTGGGCTTGGATTGCTATGTCATATGGAGTGCAGCCTGCGAAATTTATGTCACTCGTGGCCAATTGGATCGAGCTTTAAAGCTAATTAGCAATACACGTTCGAATGCCCTTGCTTTGTCTTCGCAAGAATTGGATACTCTGGTAGTGGATTTGCTGAAGACAGCAATTCGACTTGGTATCCCTGCAGCAGACGTGAAGGCTGGCCTAGGTCTTGTACAGCGGATCAACATTAAGGTAAATTAACTTGTTTGTAAAAGACGAGAAATAATTTGTCTGGCTTCATAGATTCAGTGTATGTTAGATTTGGGATGGTTCAAAGCCGCATATTTAGAAGCCGTACGAGCTAATCAGCTGCAAATTATGAAAATGGTACTTGAACAAGCGCTTTCTCACCAGCAAGACCATATATCAACATTATGCCAGAGATGGTTGGAAAAACGAATTAAAAGTCAGGTGAGTGAAGGTGCACTTAGTGAAAGAACAAGTTCAACCTTACCACTTGAATAGCCCTCAGCTGTTCCTTATTTGAGTACATGATGATGTGCTTAATTTAAAGATGTATAGATTTGTTATAAATTTAAGGGTTTTTATATTAATTATCTTGCACTCGTAGTTAATAGCAAACACTACTTAGGATGTAAAAACGGAACCAGTCCAATGTAATTCATGTTACTTGACGTTCAACATTAAAAATTTCAGTGTAGGTTCCCAGCTGACACAATAAGCAGCACAACAAAGTGCGTGAAACTTGAGTATAACAAAACATAAGTTTTACAACTCATCGTGGTTAATGTGACGGGTTACGAAACTATGCATTTCGTCCAATTTGCGATTTCCATCGTATTCGGCCACCTTCTCACCTTGCTTGTAGAGGAAAAGAGTAGGGTATCCTTCGATGTTTTGCTGACTGCATACATCTTGTTCGACGGTGCAGTCGACCTTGGCTATGGTCACTTGAGTAGAGTCAACGAACTTGCCAGCAAGTTCGTCCCAGGTAGGTGCCATGCGTTTGCAATGACCACACCTTAATCAAAAGCGAGACTTACAGGCCAAAAATATATACACTTCAGATGAGCTTACCATGGGGCGAAGAATTTGATGAAGGTAACTCCGGTGGCGATGCCATTCTTGAAATTGTCTTTTGTCAAGGCTACCGCGTGAACTTGAACAGCTTCCTTTACCGCTTCTTTTTGAACATGTTTCTCTTCTACTTCTGCAGCTTCTCCAGCTGGCTTTTCATGCATTTTCTCAATGTATGTTTTAAAATCTTCATGTGAGCGAGATCCTTGATATTTATCCACCTAAATAAGATCCAACAACGCATATATCAAACTCGAATTCGATAGCAGACTGGCTTCTAACATTGCACTTACCTTTTTACCATCACGAATCCACAATAATGTAGGGTAGCCTTTGATTTCAAATTCCTGGCAAATCTCGCGATGCTGAGTACAGTCTACTTTGGCAACTGAGACGGATTTATCGTGAGCTACGGATTGAGCTAGTTTTTCCCAAGTAGGAGCCAATCGCTAGAATTCCTTGACTAGTTAGTACTACGCTAAAAACAAACAGACATGGGTTTTACTTGGCAATGGCCGCACCAAGGTGCATAGAATTTAACGAAATGGTCGCCATTCTTTACATGATCATGGAAACTAGCCTCAGTCAGATCGGCCAAACCGTTAACAGCTTCGGGAGTTTTAACACTCTCCTTGGTTTCCTAGAAATGGAAACTAATGAAAAGGTTTTCTCTTATTAACTACGGGTGTCGTACTTGAGGTTCCTCTTTCTTGGAGAGTTGTTGTTCAATAAAGGCTTCCAATGAGGAAATATCTCTTTGACCACGGTACTTCACGCCTTCATGGGATCCGGCTTGGAAAAACTTTAATCTGGTGTACAGGAAATACAAAATACGATTCAAAGTAAGAATGCCAAAGTTACGTAGGATAGCCAGTGATGTCTTGATTACTGCAAAGATCCGTGTCGACGGTGCAGTCTACTTTACCAATGACTGGTGCGCCTTCTTTCTTTTCAGCGCTCAATTTCGTTGCCAGTTCCTCCCAAGCCGGCTTTAAATTTTTGCAGTGGCCGCACCTAAAAGTTGGTCGCTATTTAGTTAAGTTTGGGTTGCTAAGCCAACCTCGTTACCATGGTGCAAAAAACATTACAAAATTATTGTTCTTGGCTATTCCATCATTAAATGTGGAAGCGGAATAAGTGACAGAGTGGGATTTTTCTTCCTCTGCTTCATCGCAAAAACCAACACCGATCAGCAAGACAACGGAACACAAAATATGGAACACTTGCATTTTCAAATTGTCAAGCTTGCCCAATTAAGAGAATTTAAATGTAATTTAAACCTCCAGCCTGCGTCACACAGGAATACTCCCCCCTCTATCGCAGACGACCTGACGTATGAGAAGGCGACAGACTGAAGAGACGGCCGGCACAAGAAAGTTTTAAAAACAGCGTTGCCATTTGGGGGGAAAATCCCCTATACTATAAATCTCTAACTTCACTTTGATCTGCAACGTTTGCTTCTAAAATAGTTATGAAAATGTCTCACCCTTTACTGGTATCTTGTGATTTTAATAGATTTAGTTATCCCCCTGTTCCATTACTCGTATGCGGTTCTTTTTCCAATATTCGCGGAATTATATGGATGCATGATGACGATTAATACTATTATTAGACAAATGAGAACTGACTATGAGCCAAAGCGCAAAAGGGTAAGTACAGAATCATTATTTGGTGAGAGAAAAAAGGTTAAAAAAAGTAACTCTCTTTACCTTTATAAACATCTGAAAAATTTAAGTATAGGTAGTTTTCAGCCGACAGTTGATTTGTCTTTCATTATATAGGCATCCGCTAAGTTCATTTTATTTCTGATAAGTAATCTACTGCTACATATGCTTGAAGCATAATAGGTGCAATTATATTTTCAAAGTACAATTTATCAAAACCAACCATATAATAATAAGACGACAGGTCTAACTGTCGAATAAACTGGGCAAGTGGATGTCCGAAGGCGTGAACAGGAACGGAAGCTTATTCTTGGCAACAGGTGAAACAGTTGCAGATGGTTGCAGAGGATTGCTTTTAAAAATGAAAAAACACCAACACAAACCTGTAAACTCCTACGAACCAGGTTTTGAAAAGAAAATGAGAAAGTACACCAAATAGATGAAACGAACAAATAAATAACACACGACGGAAAGAAAATAGAAGGTCCCAATTAGGAATACAAGGAAACTAAAGTAAAGAAATAAAGAAATTACAATAAAATAAATAATAGTAATAAACAACAAGACGACAGGATGAACTGTCGAATAAGCTGTGCCAGGGAGTCCCTGTGAGTTGTGGATGACGTGGTGTTCTGTGGTTCTGGTAGATGGCTGTGTAGTTGAATGACGGTGATCGAGCGTGTGTTGATGTTGTCTGTTATGTTAAAGGGGGACTAAGGTATGAAAAAATATGTTATAGAGGAGACCAAATGAAGTGTTCTGGCTGAAGAACCCCTATGTCAATTATGCATATTAACCGAG
>RJJA01000316.1:36818-68952 GCA_003724045.1 Lepidurus arcticus
GCCGAACAAAGACAAAGAAGCGGAATTGTAGAAACAATTACCATCTCCGGTGCTGTGCAAAGCTAAAACTTCGCTAAAAACGCTCGGGCAAAGTATTGCAAGCAGTTCGGTCAATTCCCAAACACCGAAATAACTGCACCTTGCTTTGGTAGAGGGTAGGCGCTGAACTCATTTTCTTTAAGAAACATGCTTGCCGAGATTTCTCAAAATGTTCCTTAAAAATGGCTACGCGCTCTGTCGACGTGCTAACGTAGGCCGATGCAGGCAAATTAGCTGTACGCTTAAGATCGCGATGACAGCTCTAAAAAAAAGCGCCCTTGATTTATTCATACTAAAAGGAAAAGTTAATTTGTTAGAAGAAACGAAACACAAGAAAATAAGGGAAACAGAATAAAATAAAAACAAACCTTACTAAAAAAAATTAATCCAGGGTTAAGAGGAACTACACTAAATAATTAATCCGGGTTAAGAAGAACAGCACCAAATTATCAATCCGGGGTTGTGAAGGACTGCAAGGAGAATGGTTCAATGCAACGGCGTTATATAGTGTGCTGCGGTATGCAACCCTTGTAGCGGATCGCTAGACACCTCCCCTATCATGGCTGAACCCGCTTTTATGCGAGTTGCAGCAGCTTGCCATGGTTTCGAAAAACGGTTATGATAGCCCTTCCACATGTTTACGGCAATCTAAACATTCTGGGTAACCCGTATCGTATTCGTATCGTTTCAGTAGTGACCTGATAGTCCGGCTGCTCTGCCATCTTGTAGTCAAATTTGCAAACTAAACGTACGGAACACACAATAGCTTGACAGCATTTAGTATAGTACGGAATGTTCTGTAATGAACAGTCATGAACAGGGGGGGTAAAAATTTCGAAAACAATTCGCCTCGGGTGAAAAAAAATCTTGCACTATGTTATTCGATTGTACCTCCGAATCTAGCTCTCAAAGTGTTCCATGAAATTTTCACTTTGTTCGGGGAGAAATTATAACCGTTCGTAAACTACTCACTGGTACCCCAGTGAACGACACATTATCACTCGCTTCTAAATCCACTTCTATTGGTAAGGAACCGGGGGAACCATCGAGTTCCTTGGAAACGTCACTACCTGCGGATCGGACAATCCCCGATTGTGTTCCAGGTAAGTGCAAAGTAGTCTCTTTGTTGGCTGGTAGGAAGGGTTTGAAAATGATCACCGGTGGAGGCACCGGGTTTCCGTTCGTACTCGACGAGCCAGCATTGAGTATAATGATTTGTCGGTCAGGTGGAGGTTGCGGGTCCGTATTGACCCTCGTGGTGGGAAGACTCCTGAGCGGCACAGGCGAGGTCTCGACCTCCGACGCTTCCAAAGATACTGGATTCACCGTAATTAATCCTGCCATCATAAATCAACTTGGTCTTTAAATAATACGCTGTTAAGTCGTGGTATTACCTTGCTGAATAGCTTTCGTAACTGGACAGTCTTTATGGGCCAAAAGCAAGACTTTCAACTGTGCCACTTCTGTTTTCAGATTTGCGACCTCGGTAACCAATCGTTTATTTGTAGCACTCAGCTCGCCAGCAACGGTTTCCAGTGTATGAATCCAATCTTTGCGTTTTTGTCGCGAGCGATACGCAGCTTCCCTGAACATATCCAAAGGAGTCATATAGACATTGAATTGAAAAAAAAGAGAAAACATCTAAACATTAGATAAACTATACCTATTTCTTTCCAAAAACTTGCGTCTTTTGTCTTCCGGGGTGTCATCTTCACTTCCTCTTCTTAGTTTCTTGCCATGGGTTTTGCGTGAAGAAACAGTCTGATTTGGGTCAGAATCATACCTGCTTGTTTGGCTGCCGTCGCTCTGAAATAACAAATACTAAACTAAGAAATAAAAACACAATGACACTATTACTTCGGAATCTGCCCTCGCTGAAGTCTGACTGGAAGCAGAGTTACTGTTATTGTTGGGCTCTGGCACGGCAGAGGCTATGGTGGACACAGGGGAATTGAAAATAACGTTTTGGGGCTCTTTTCGAGTGCTACCTCGGGATAAAGCTTCTTTGAGTTTCTACGACACATACAATTCATGTTGAAAACAACAAACCATTAAGTGAAAAATAAATCATACTTGACGAGCATCCACCCCTTTTGAATTTTGAATAGTTGTGACGTCAGAGGTTCTTGTAATGACAGTGTCCATGCCATGTTTGGTAGCGGAATTTATCACGCTTGTTTCCGGTGCTAAGGGCAACGCAGGGATTTGGAGCAATTTACCATCCGGCAATCGCAGGAGCAACTGAACACCAGAC
Source organism: Lepidurus arcticus (assembly GCA_003724045.1). Classification (NCBI taxonomy): domain Eukaryota; kingdom Metazoa; phylum Arthropoda; class Branchiopoda; order Notostraca; family Triopsidae; genus Lepidurus; species Lepidurus arcticus. The sequence goes on from RJJA01000316.1 coordinate 39,112, forward strand.
TCTGTCTTTTTGGCTATCGTTGGCGCCAAAACAGGAGCCGCTGAAATCGGAGGATTTGAAGGTAACAAATTTCGGATGCGCGATGTGAATAAACGTTTGTTGCTTGCATGTCTGTTGACGGAGGCGGGACCTGGGTCTGATCTTTTTCGATTCGATCTTTTGATTGATGAGGTAGTTTTATTCATCTGGGCATCGGCTGCAGCAAAGCTTACTACGGGCACAGATCTAACGGTATTTTCTTCTGTTGGAGGAGCAGATGAAGGCAACTGCGGAATGGAAAACGCTGTTCCATCACTTATGGATAAAGAAGGTACTAGAAAGCTGGGTCGTAATAAACCAGCTTCGTCGACAGAGCAAGACCTCTGGAGCAGCAAAGGTCGAAGAGGTTCAGCTGTCAAAGGCGGAAAAACATGTGGTGTATGCAAGGCATCATCAACATGATGGAGGTGCCCATTTGGGACATCAACTCCCTACGGGAAACATACAAATTTAGTAATAAAGGGACCGCGCATTACACAACATACTTGACGGGGAGCAGAGGAACTAGAGGCACCACTAGTAACGGCTTCTGTAGCTCTTCGAAACTGCTCATCAAAGGGGTTGACATTTTGCAAGTCTTGAAACAAGCCTACTTCCTCACAATTCCTTATAAATCGTGTAGGCGTAGGGGTCTGGTCGGCTGCAAAGATTTACATTTATTTGGTAACAATAGAAAACCCTGGTTTCTTTTAATAGAGCTTGCCTATAAAGCAGATTGGCTTGGAAATTACGACAGTCGAGTTGGTAGTTGTGGTGGCCATGTCAGAATCTGTGATAATGACCCTGCATGAAGGGTCCGGGTCTGGCGCCAGACTTTGCATTGGACTTCCACAGTGCCCGATTGTATCTGCCATGCCGACTTCTTGGAAATATATCAGAGTTTCAATCAAAGCGAAGTGCCAAATCCTATACAGTGTATAGTAATATACTAAATCTATTTGATAGAAACGTGCCAGCTATCATGACTTTGTTTTGTTTTGGACAAGTGTTCCTTTCAAGAAGTATGAAGTGGCGAGCTGTGACTCTACAGTAAATTATGAAGTGAGTTCGACACTAGCGCCGTCGGATTTCACGTCCGGAACTTCTTCGGCAAATCTCGGAAATTTGATTCCGATTCACGCATTTTTCGCATGCTAAGAACATGCATGAACAGAAATTGTGTAAATTTATTAATTTAACCAGACTCACTAAAAGCTTGCAAGACTATTACTCCTTAAGATAACACTTGCTGGTAAACACCCGGCTTCCCGAGATCGCCCAGCTCGACTGTACACAGTCAGTCAGTACACAAATGTACACAACTTGTCACTGAAAAGTTCAGCAAGAGCAACACACTTGTCACTTTTAGGTGCGTCTTAAAATGGGAAATCAAGAACTTGGTATTTGACCTGTCTATGACCAGTCCTGACCTGACCTTGTACTGTTTGATTAACCGCACTCGGATGACTAATTGTTGGGACCGAGAATTGCTTACTTTACAAAAGAAACAAAAAATATCGATTAAATGTAAGTCACATTTAATTTAATCTTAAATCGTGTTCAAATTAACTCTTAAGTCAGAAATTTCGCTTACACTTTCACGCATTTACTGGAAAGCATGTAAAGCGAAGAACGATTTTAACCTATAGTCTTACACGCTTTAGGAGTTCGGTTTGGTTTGGGCACGAAAGAAGAGAATGAAAGAGAAGTTTAAATCCGTTGGCCAGTAAAAGTCAAGGAAAAATAATTGGATAAGCGATCTCTCCGGTATCCATTGGGAATAAGTTTTTGTTATTCAGACACCATAACCGATCTCCTAAACCGTGTTTGGATTAGCCAAAGTTTTCTCCTGTACTCTACCTTCACGCATTTGGCTGTAGTCTGAACGCGCTTTAAAAGTTCGATTCGGAAAAAAATAATAGGATAAGCGATCTCGCTTTAGGACATATATACCTATATGTCTATATACGTCTATATACGCATATATGTCTATATACCTCTCAGAACTCTTAACTGAACCTGACATTTTCAAATTAATTAGTTGTAACATCCGCATTCCTCTACTTTCACTGGACAACCCTGTCTATATCGTTCAACTCATGGATACCGTAATTGTAGCGCTGGCCGTAGTAATATTTTTTTTTCTTTTGGGATCATCTTGAATTTTTCGATTACTTAGGAATACGAAAACACAAATATTTGGGTACGAACATTTGTAGTTATTTTTTTTTCATGTTTACTTATTTGAAAGCTTTATTGCTCTTTTCTGTTTTTTGTTGCCCGATGAGAAGTCGCATATATCTTTTCTTTAGATCAGCAAAAAAAAAAAGCCAGCGGCACACATTTCTAGTGAGTTTTCTAGCACCAATGATATTGCCTCCTGTGTACGTAACTTTTCCCACCAAAAACGAAAACATACCAAGGCTTCATGTGATTTGTATTCGTTAGATTTAAATCGCAAAACTATTTTGGTACTTATGAAAACATCTGATGGAACAAAATGAGGTTTGTAAAGCCACTACATCAGGACCACTGACCGATGTGCCCAGTCTTCGGAGTGAACAATTTACAAACGCTATAAATATGTGGTCCAGGCATGCTTTACCGCATAAACACGAAGTACTGTTTCGTAAATAATGTAAAACATCCCAAGGAACATTTTCTTCTGTCAAGTCCATCCTGAATAAAAGTTATAAATTATATAATACTGTGTCTAAGTAGAAAACTTATTGTAACTTCTGATACTTTTGCTTTAAAGTGGCTCGTCCAGCTAATTCTTTCAAGCTTGCGACCGGCGACCACGACACCGGTATGTTCTTTGTGGTCACGTCTTGAGCGTGTGTATTGGCGAAAACATCAAGAGTATCAAGTTTGAGCTCCAATAAGGATGACGGCAAAGCGCTAAGACTATTATGAGCGAACAGGGCCTCTCTATTGGCATAATAGTACAGGGTAGTGCACGTGGTAAAAATATAAGAATACCCACCTTAGGGACTTCATTTTACCCAAATTAAATGGTAGTCGAAGAATACTGTTGTGATTTAAGCATAGTTTACTCAGATTGGCCAAATTGCATAGCTGCGGGGGTACAGTGTCGAGTTTGTTGTGGCTCACGTCCAAATGGCGAAGGCACGAGAGGTTTTGAATACTAGCAGGTAGTTGTTTAATCTGATTGTAACTCAGAATCAGAGTGTCCAGACTTGGCAAGCAGCTAGTGTCGAATTGAGGCAGTTCCTTAATTTCATTATGACTGCAGTCCAAGATTGTTAGGTGTTTCAATCGTAAGATCCGGCGGTCAACTTTCTTTAAGCATATTTCATTAATCTGCAACACAATACAATGAACATTAATAATCAAATAAAAATTATGATATCACTTTAAGGCATTCCAAGGTGTCAGGGAACGAAGTTGTGATAGGATAATCCGACTTGTGAGTTATCCATAACTTCGTTTTTCTAGATGGAAGCTTGCCAGCTACTTTTTTAACATAAGAGCTACATGTTCCTGCAGCTTCATTGACAGATAAACTGCCAACGGGAGTTTTTCCGGTGATAATATCCACAAATCTTGCTAGTGCCTCTGGTGCTGCAGTCAAGGACAAATCATGAGCAGGTTGTACAAAGCGAATAGTAAGTTTTCCTTCTTTTATAAACTTCTGAAAGATTTGCTGCACATTTCCAGTGATCTATTAAAACCGAAAACAAAGAACTATATCATGTTAGTTATATTTACCGTAATTCCTCTCACCTTGTAACTGACGCCTTCTTTATTTTTAGCTGTATGTAGGGATACCTCTAAACCATTGGCTACAGAAGTACTTACAACGATGTTTGTCTTACAGCTTTTACTTTTAGATTTCAGACCAGTGGAAGGCAATAATCTATTTACAATATTCACTGTCCCTGCTAGTAACATTGCTCTTACGTGTAGAAAGTGTAGACAGCTACCGACTTATTGCTCTTATATTAAGTTTAGTTCCAAAGATTGGATGCTCGTCCCTTTCCCGCGCGACTTGTTTTGGTGCTGAAATTAAACACGCCCCAGCCAAGGTAATTAAAACGAAGGGTAGGGCCATCGCTTCGCGCCTTCTTTTGGCATACTGGGCCAGCGCACATGACGTCGCACGACGCGCATGCGCAGTCATTGGTTGTTCTCAGAGCATCGTGTGCCGTTGGTCCTAGCAAAATTCAAACGCCAAATGTCTCGAAGGCCCTACCTTTCTTTTTGCTTCCCTTGAGCCCGTCTTGTGCTTCGAAGTTTCTACGTTGCCAGTTAGAACGTAGAAGTTATTGCAGTTATTGCCGTTAACAGTTTAAATTTACGCTTGTAAACATACCCGATATTTAACGACTAGACACCAGTAAACTGTATTTACCTAACCCAGCAAAGCTCAAGATATATGCGAGACACAGGTTATTATATACATATGAACACAATTAAGGGGATAGTGCTTAAACAAAAAAATAATACCACTGATTTAAAGGCGGTTCCTGGGTCTCTCAATATCTTCGACGACAACACAGCCACAGAGAATGTCATATATAGCTCTATTATGCTGAAAAAAGAACAGAAGGAACCCAATCGGAAAAAACAACGTACTTCCGAAATTTTTCAACAAAGCTCTCTCCAGAGCTTTTGTTAGTCCCAAATCTCCTGCCGGATAAACCAGTACCCTGTTTTCCGCAATAGTGGTGATGCGTTCGCACGATACCACACGTAACCGGAATAAACTTTTGCCTGGAGTAGTTCCGCCAGGTGTCTGCGCTCCTCGGTGTAGGCATAACGTCTTCATAGAAATGAACCAAGAAACAACCCTCAATTAAAATAAGCGACTATATACCCTTACATAAAAAAAACTTCGTAAGACTTAAATGTTGAGTAAGGTACTTCTGGTAACGAATATCAGCAATAGAAAAAAGGCATACGCTATAATTATCGGATATTAAAAAAAATTACTTCAAAGACGCATACGACGATGCGATGAAGTAATTCTAAGGTGACTATATCTGCAGTAATCTGCATAGCAGTGTCATAATCAAGTGACGATTCAGGGTCTAGCAGATCAGGGCTATACTTTCCAGTATCTCTTAAAAAAATAATTAAGCTTTGTTTCATAATTAAACATAACCAACTAACATAAGATCCGCAAAGTCGGCAGCTAGAAGAGTGACTGCAAACTTGACGACAAAAAGCAAAGTAAAATCAATCATTTCGGCTCCTAGTCGCTTTAATAAGGATGGAATTTTAAATTCGGCGCCAACTGTGGCTTCCCTTCTTTCTTGTCTACCCTAAAAATAAAACTATCAATAAGAACATACGCGGCATTAAAAAAATATACCTCTCTGTCCCTCGGATTTCCATGTTGAAAGACGTTATGTTCCTGATCATGTCTTCCTGGCAATGGACGCAACGTTGGAGTTGGGGCTGCTTGGGTTGACTGTTGCATAACCATGAACGGAATGCAGTACGACACATAATGCCAATGGTACGCTTGAGCAATCCATTCTCTGACCTTTCCAGCATATTCCGCAGCTGTCATTACTTCTGCTGAATTTTCTTCCATCGTTAGTGCTTAATTTAACGCTAGACAATTAGAGACTAACTTAAGTTTGAGGCAACCTGAAACACTATTTGTTTACTTCTTAAAAGAATGAGCCACAGATGTGTAGATAAAATTCCAAATGCGAAGAGCGAACAGCAAAACGGTAAAAAGCGAAACTACTGCGGAAATGTTTCGCAATTTTCCGTTTCTCGTCCATTTCGCATTTTACCATTTTAGGTTTTTGGTTTGTTCATGGTAATACAGTGGAACCCGCCATAGCGGCTCAATCGGGACCGGACGACCAATCTGAATTTACGTGCACGGAGTTGCATATTAAAATGCTAAGAAACACAAAATGAAAGAAACCATTTTTACGATTTGATTCCCATTTGACCACATAATTCTTCGATTTCTGTTTTCTCTAAAAAGGCTACAATTTCTACTCGCTGGCTAAGTGATAAGCTTTTGTGTGCTTCTTCCTAGACATCTTCACTTCCCGTTCTACTCTACAACGCACTACTGAACACGGTCCAAGTAAATCATATCGGTCGTCAACGGTGAAAGGTGAAGGGTCTTGGCTAAAGGATTACGTTCGAATAAGATTCTAAGCATTTCTTGGAAATTTGCGGCCTCCGTGTTTCACTGATTGGCGTTGCGATTGCGCATGAATTTAGCCGGAGTAATTTACTATTGTAAAATACCCAACGGGACTTGAATAATTTATTAATTTCGGCAGTTTATGTAATTATAGGCGATATTAAATAAAGCGATCCCTGCCGTACAGAATTAAATGGGAATAAAACGGGACCGTAAGTTAGTAAGACGGGTTATGAGCTTATGCGATATGGAATTAAGTGGTTCCATTGTAGTAGGAAATCCATACGCCCTAACGTATGCGCTAATTGCAGCTTCACTATTGAGCAGTACGAAATGTGGAATTATTTTAATTATTAATGTGCAGTTTTTTCCGCACAAATAATAACTAGAATGATCAAGTGACGTGCGTTATAATGAATACACATACACAATACGAATACATTATAACGAACACAATGTAACCAAATATGACCTACCTTTAACTAATTACTGGTTCACAGTTTCATTCTTCACGTTTCAGTGCTTAGATGTGCCCCACTTGCCCATTCTTGTTCCATCGAAGCCACGTGCTTATTGCAAACGTGGGACTTGTTATTAGTTTTTTGACCCTGATATTGGTAGTGTTTATTTCTTTGTATTCTATGATTCTTTTGAAGATGCATGAGTTTACACGGGTTTTACAATCCAATAACTACTCGGCACGTTCCATCATCCTAAAAAAAATTCAAGATCAGTTATGGTTAACTCAACAACGTCAGTATGCCAAGCTGAAGATACCCCAGGATCCCCAGAAAGTCAAAGATATGCCAGGTTATTATTCATTTCCTACCTTGCATGTTCCCTTTCGTCTTTTCAGGCACGTGTCTGTATAATAAATTTTTTGTTTTGTTTTAGTGTTCAAGTATGCTACAGAGAACAGTCAACCGAAGAAAAGAGTATATGCGTGGGGTTTAGCTGGTCACGGTGCCCTGGGAGTTAGTAGTTTTGTGAAACCAGCAGAGAAAGGACGTCAACCAAAGAAGGTCATGGAAAGGCCGTATCGGATGGGTTTCGGCGAAAAACATGAAGTATTCTCAACCCTAAAATACCCTAAAAGTATAAATATCTGAATGGTTTTAGGTTACGGATGTAGCATGTGGATACGGCTTTACGGTTATGGCTGTCAAATCCAAAAACTGCCAGAAAGTCTTCGGTGTTGGGTTGAATGCAGACTCACAAATAGGTAATTGTCGCCTTTCTTACCCATTCCGTTACGCAAGGTAGACTGTCCATATATTGTTGTAGGGTATCACTGCGTTCGCAAAGACCATCCATTGGAGCTCCTAGCAGAGCCAGTGCCTATCAATCTACCATCACTAAAAGAAGATAGTCGCGTTAAAAGGGTAGCTTGCGGTCGAGCACATACCATCGTGTTAACTGACAAAGAAGGTACGTTTAGCTTAGGAAATAATGCTTATGGTCAATGCGGTCGCAAGATTATTGAAAACGAGCAGTATTCCGGCAACCGTACTCTTCATCAAATTAAGCATCTTCCTTCCGATATAATTGACGTCGTTTGTGGTCAGGATAGCACGTAGGAAACTCAAGCTTCGTATGTACACGTATTATTTGAGTTTCCTACACTTTCAGGTACTTTTTAACAGCAGCTGGACATGTGTTCGCATGTGGGTGGGGAGCAGACGGCCAAACTGGATTAGGCCACTATAACAACCATGGACTGCCTGAACAGATTGTTGGGGACGTACGTGGTGAGAAAATCACCAAATTGTCTTGTCGAGCAGACTGTGTCTTAGCCCTCAATGGTAAGTCCTCCATTCATCGTAGCGGTTAACTTATAAGTCTGTCTCTCCCGATTTTTCAAAAAGACATTCGTAACGTGTTGTGTGCTTTTACTTTGTTATAAGACAAGGGCGAACTTTTCGGCTGGGGTAATTCAGAATACGGTCAGTTACGATTAGCCACGTCAGATATGCAAATTCATACCTCAAAGAACCTCAAGTTATCTCCCCTTCTTGGGAAAATCGTTGATGTAGCAGCTGCCGGGAGTTCTTGTTCGATACTCAATGGTAACTCTAATAATAAACCCAGTATTAAAATTTGTCGTCTATTCCCATTATCCCATTTTCCTTTCCACTCATTAAAGATGAAGGCCACGTGTTTGTCTGGGGCTATGGGTTACTGGGGAAAGGCCCGACAGTAAAACAATCCTACGAGCCTTTAGAAATCCCAGCCACTTTATTTGGCCGTCATGAGTTGAATCCTGACAGTTATGTATCGTCTCTTTCGTGCGGTATCAACCAGTTAGCAGCCATTAATTCCCAAGGAGATTTATACACATGGGGTCGTAACCGCGGAAGCTGTCTGGGTTTGGGTCACGATCGGGACCAGCCCTTTCCCTTCAAGGTAGTACATCAGCTCAATCTTTGATTTTAGGACACCTTTGACATGAACCCCTAATAAGGGATTTAAAAAAAAAAAAAAATCTTAATTCTTTTAATTCTGTTTAGGTAGCTTTGTCAGCCCGGGTTCTCAAAGTCGAGTTTGGGGTCGATCATTGCATAGCACTTTGTCAAGGTTTCGTCTAGTTTTTAAGCTCAGTTCTTTTTGGGGGATGTTCTTGAACAGTCATTTTCGTTTGCAGAAGTCGTTAATAATACATATGCATTTCCGTAATCGATAGTTGAGCGCACATTGGAACGTGAAAGCATTTTCTTGCTTGCCAAGTTTTTCTGTTTTCTGGCTAGTTAAACGTTTTCCACTTCTTTATTGCTTCCTTTTCTCTTGCTTTTCCAGATTCCGTATGAAAAGGACATTTTCTTCTCTTGCATATTGTATTATGTCGAGAGAGAAAATGTTCGTTTCACCATTTCTGTAGAAAAGGAAAGTGCTGAAAGAAACTGTAGTATACTTGTGTTGGTTCGAAAAATTTGCCGTCATAGAAACGAGATTCAGAGGAAATCGTTATAAAATCGAGCAAAGCTGGATTCTTGGGAAGATTCTTTTCGTAAGCTTAAAATCCTATAGCTGGCTATTCTTCTTTTTTGCTGTTCTGAAGTTTTTTTCCTTTTTGCACATTACCACCGTTCGCTTACATGTTATGCACATTTGCCACGGAATATTTAAGCGTTTTCGGTTCGCGATCCACCTTCCCCCCAAAAAGGAGAGGAAAGGATGTTGGGAATACGATCCGTGGATTGGTACAAAAATTACACCTTATTATATGGTTTGTTTTGCCCCGGACAACTTTGACACCAAATAAACTCGCGGTATTGCCATGAAGAAAATTGTACGCTTTGTTGAACGAGCATGCGTACCTTTCTAACCCGATTTGAGTAAACAAGCAAAAAAATATGTCATTGACATACTGAGCAAAAAGCACGGGACATAATCGGACAGATGGACAAGAAATAACTTCCTTTTGCTGGTTGTCTTACCCCCAACTGTCATTTGGAGCCTGCAAAGGAAACAGCAAGTTGGATCTTACGTCCTTTTTTGTCTCTGATGGTCTGTCTCGAATCGTGTACACATTGTGTGAACACCCCGTAACGCAAGCCAGCCGACTCCCTATGAAGATATACCCTACATAGAAATTTCTGCCCCTCTGGCTGGGGTTCATTATTGATGCTGGAATTACGTCGTTGCTGTCAAGCTCGACTTGGTGTAAAAGCAAAACTTGGCTAAGTGGGTCTAAACCTTTTCTCTTATGGGATTGTACTGCACGACTTCAGAACCTGGAATCTTTTGCTGGAATATTATTTCTTTGGGTAGCCTTTAAAATGTCTGCACTTATTTCGCCATCTTACATCCATAATTCAGTCATATAAAACGAAGCAAAGTTTTGAGATTTACATGGGCAATTACACCTTATGCAGTTATGACTGCAACCAAACCTGCATTGGTACCAGCAGAAACAATTTCGGTTCCATTGTTCACATTCGGCGTCTTTTGGAAGCCAACCGCTTCAACCGCAGCAGCAGGGATAAGGATTGTTTGCTTAAGAAAGGTTTGCACCCACTGTATCAATGGATTTTTTTAAGCTTGGGTGGTACATTGCCTTCTAGGAGAAGACGTCATTGCTTGGCGTCACCTGTGTGTGCAATTTCTTGTGTAACATGTCCGCTCCCTGTGGAGTTTTCTTGACAGAGCAATAAGTTTACTGAAGTGGCAGCCTGAAGCACGCGTTCCTTTTCACAAAACGTCATGTCGGAGAATGCTTGACTTGCTACAACTGGAAATCCCAATTCAAGCGTCCTTTCCATCAGCGTGTCCCAGTATTTAATCATATGTATAAAAATGATTTGTACGGGATTGATACAATCCCAGTCCTTTGCCAGAGTTCCCCCGATTCTTATTCCTGCTGCTTATAAAAGAAGCAGCTTACCCACGCTCTATACTCTTCGCTTCTGCGTTGGGGTAGCATAATCCGGCCTTTGTAGCTCAGCAGGCAAATCTCTCCAACTTCCAACCAACAGCTATGGCGCTAGCTCTCTCTCTCTGCAGAACATGAACGTTGAAACGAAATGCTGTCGGAAGGCAAGCAGCAGAAGAGCTACACGGACCAGCATCCCATTGCTGGGCTTCGCCTTTCTTATGCTCCATCAGTAAAGCCGGGAAATTGATCGCGAGAAGAACGGTCTTGTCGCAGCGGGATTGTGCTACCAAAAAGTGCAAGTTGAGGTGTAAGTGCAAACTAGTGGCGTGGAAGTACACTGTAACGAAGGATTTACTTGACAAGATGGACCTGTTGCTAATTTAAACGTTATCTTAAGCGCTGCTCCCAGAAGTGTGGTAATGAAGTTCTAAGCCACAGCTTAGCGGAGTTGTCTCACGGGAGGATAGAACTGTGGGGCCAATGTTGAGGTACTGACCGAATCCTCACTAGCAAAAGCAAATATTAAAGTCGAACTTGCTTGCTTAGTATTGCCAATGAGAATTCATAACTATTGCTGTTTTGCCACTGTCGAGTTTTGCATGGGGAGCTGCAGGCCACAATAGACTGGGCTCGTGGTTCCACTGTAGAGAGGGGACAAGTGAGATGCTTTAGATCAATAACCCGCGACTTCGAGATGAGAAATAAGGCCATGATTTTGATAGGCAATTCCTTACGCTATATTGATTACTTGATGCACCAATTGGTCTCCAGGGAGCGGCTTGTAAACTGTTTTACAATCTATTTAGAGCGTGTTTGTCGTATATCTTTCCATGCTAATCCTATTTTAGCTGAATTTTCAACGTTAACTCGTTCTTACTGTTCCGGTCTAAGCGTTTCCCGTAGAGGGAACTTTGGTCATAAACTCTTGAAAGAAAAGTTAGGTTTTTGATGGGACCAAATGTACTTTTTTGTGGTACTTTCGTGTTATAGAGCTCGCACAATTCTCTAAATTGTTCGGCAATAGGTATAAAGAACATCACGGGCTAAGATAAAGGGCATAACCGGTGAGGCCTCCTCGGGGGAAATGTTCTGGACGGCGAATAGGAGACCGTACCATTATTCGAGAGACCAGACGAAGTTTCTTATACCGTATCCTGTCTGTCTTCCCGGCCTACATCCGACCTCTGCAATAACACTCGCATGTCTTTCAAGACAAAAGTAGGATTTTTCTTTAAAAAATGGCAGAGAAATTATGGCAAAAGTCCAGAGTACATATTATTGATCTCTTTTTTTTATAACGCGACGGTCTCAGACTCCTCTACCTTTTAGGCTTGGTTATTACAGTAACTCTTCAAAGTTTATCTGTTAAAAACTCAGCCGTAATATCCCCTCCTTACTCTTCTGCTATTAAAAAGCATTTGTGACCGTGACGTCGTTACTACTATCTTTATTGGTGCTTGGTTACGTTTCAATTGGACTTACTGAACCTTGTTTTCTTCTACAGTAGAATAAAGATGCATTGACGAAAACAATTTTGTCAGGCCTTATGTGTACACACTTTATTCTTCTCCTTTCTGGGGCCACGAAAGCAAGCAAACATCATATGATATATTGCTGTCCGGATTTGTTCGGATTACCGTGCGATTCTGGAGCTAACATGCTACATATGCATATACTGTACAAATTATAGCTAAGATGCATTGGATGACTGCTGATGTATAGAAGTTCAAATGAGATTGATATACTCGTATTGATTGACTGGGAAAGATAAAAGAGCAGAGTGGGGTACAACAAACATCGATATGGCCATTAGGCTGTGGGTTCGTTTGTGAGACGTATATGACGGCTGACAGAAATGCCGTATCTGTCGCGTTTGGGGAGTTTGCTTTCTCTCGATAGGATGTGCCCTTATCGGCTACCCTATTAAGTTCTTGTCCATAATTACTTTTGCCTAACGAAAGAATTGTATGTGGATATTAAGCTGGGTGGTCTTAGGAGTGCCACATTGGAAGAACTATTCCATCGCACATTCCGAAGTTTTGATATCTTTTTCTAGAAGTTTCACCGCGAGACAGATCAAGAGTGCTACCGATGTCCCCTTAAAAGTAAAATATAGCATCAGTAAGATGGATTGGTTGTCTTGCAATAAGCAAGTATGTCAAGTTGTCTTGCAAGTCTTGCAATAAGATTCAATTATACTGTGTTGGCTGTTGCAACTTGTTGGCCGAGGTATATCCAAGTTTTAATTTATGTTTAATCCAACAACTGAGAAATGTATTCTGCGAGTAATAAGCTGATCATTTCTTTTCTTACGATTTTCTTACGTTTTCTAACGATAATTCGTTGGTACGGTGCTGTTGTGCCTTTGGCGTCATCAGTTGAGGCTGCTAATAGTTCTTCACACTTGGGTGGGTCGATAAACACGCGCCACACGCTCAACAATAGCCAACGCGGCGGTTGTCCCGTTTATTATCCCCTTCTATACAAGCTGAGGAAGTTATTCGGGTTGAAGAAGAATGCAATTATAATTTACTTTCTTAAGCGATATAGCTTCGTCCCTGTCTTTGTTCTTCATTTGAAACAGATTCAAGAAGCGTACCGGGTAGCGTTTCATTTGTCCAGTGGAACAATAAGTATCATGAAAGAGTCCTTCTGTTTCCACATGTCTGACCCTTGAAGACATACACCCGACTGAAATTGCTCGGTAGGCTGGTAAATCTTCGTTCCTTTTTTTCTAGTACCCAGCAGCAGCTCAGCTAGTAGTTTTAGAAAAGCCCCTGGAAGTCCTTATCGTTTTTTACTGAAGAATTAAAAGACAGTGGAAGTAGATGTAAGACCACAGATCGATACTATAGCCACAGTGGCAGCAGCCCAACGGAACTTATGTAGGTCTGGATGCCTCTGTTTTTGGTGCTGCTTGATTGTCAAGTATTGTTGCATGGCCTCGAGTGGAGGAGAAGGTTCCAGAAGGCCGGCAAAGGCTTATAATACGCTCGCGTTTACCGAGAAAACAGTACTTGACCCTGCTGGAACATGAACGGACAAACGCGTCTGTGTACCAGATGAAAGGCTAAAAAAACGAAACATAAGAAAGCCCAAACGAGATTATTGATTTGGTTCCATATTTTCACCAACGTCTACTTACTGCGTTTACCCCGTCATGTTCTAGATAACAGCATCAGTAACTCTACAGCGTGCTTCATGATTATGCCCCACCCCACTTCAACCTTCCTCTTCGTTTGTAACTCTGCTCCCCCATCCTCTAATATGTAACAAAATAGGGTTCCACAGCTGAATTCATTCCAGCAGAAATAACGCGCTGGCATAATAAAGGTATCCACGGTTTATTCGCAATACGAAGATCTCAGTACCTCCCGCTAGCATAGAAAGAAGAGTCAGTTGTCGAAATGATCCTACTTACCTAATGTGAATTTTCTGTTTTTCTTCTGAAGGAACTCGTCAAGCGCCCATTGCCTGGAGGAAAGAGGAAGCATGGAGCCTGTGACACGACAGAACAGCGGAGCGTCAGGTAATAACATTTTTGTGTATCTTAGTAATTTTGCGCTGCTTTTTTATCCCAGGATATACTTTCGGAGACTGCTGCCATCTGAAGGCAGATATAGCGGTTAGGGATGCTAGGTAACCAACTTCCTCTTGTGCTAGGGTGCCGAGTAGTGTCACCACTATCAAGTTATTTGCAGCTTTCTTGGTTCGCGCGTCAGAGGAAGATGATTTTCCCAGAGCGGAGGCTGCGAGTTAAGGAGAGGAAGCTAAGATAGTTAAGATTGAAGGCAGAAGACAGTTCGTCACGTGCAGAGCAAGGGGGAAGGAGCTTGAAACTTTCAAAAAAGGAAGCAGTAAACTTTTTGAAGAGTTCAGGCCAGAAAGGGTGTGGATATGGTTAACATTCCCCCCTTTAGTTCCTAGGGTGATCAGTGAACTTTTGCCGGCTTGTCGAGACGGAAATCTGTGTAGGTAAACTCGGATTTTGGTTTAACAAAATTAAGGGACTGTGTTCACATTACTTCGTATAAATAACTAGTTACTCCGTCTAAATACGTAGTTAACTTATTACTCCCATATAAATAACTAGTAAGTGCTAACAAAAAAGGCCCTTTGACGTAAGATGTAGCGGTATTTTTTTATTATTATGGCATAAAAAGCTAAACCTCGTCTAGCGGTAGTTACGTTGAAATGCTTTTTGGGTCCATATTATTCAATTTACCTCGTCAGCTAAGCGCTTGAATGCGCCCAACTTAATGGTGCCCTGTCTTGGTCCGTAATCTGTTTCTCGGGCTTTTCTGTTGGGATCTATTAGTCAGTCTGTAGCGTCTATTAGGCACACAGACACAAAGATAAATACCTGACATATATGATAATCAGCAGGCGATTAGTGTGTTTTGACATTGTGCATGCCTTACCTTAGAATACTTGTTATATGTGTATGTTTTTTTCTTTGCCTTACTCTATTATTACTTCGTCTAAGAATTCCCTATACAAAGTCACTCTGGAACGATGGCTGTTTCTCTCATCTTGGTCATTGTAGCGCACAGAGAGTAGAGCACAGATCAGCAACCTCCCAATCGATTTCTTATGTTAGGTTTGTGACAGTCATTAACCCCTTATGACTGCTGATGCCGTAACACAGCTCAATGACGTGTACCTGCATACAAAAGCGTATTCTCTTTTGTTGACCCTCGAACGAAGTCATGCAGCCAAATATTCGCCAACATTCTACTCAATAAGCAGAGAGCATGTGCATGTCTGCTGACTTACAGGTCCTGAATAGCATGGCCATCACGGCGTTGCGTTGTCAGAAATAGCACCTGGACACATATACACACGAAACACACATACACCACATTTTCAGACTTCGCACACATCAAGGCTTGCACGCTTTTGCTTTTCCGTAAGAGGGTGAGCTGCACAGTTTGTAACTTTTAAAACGGAAACGTCTGCTTGCACGTTCTACCGCGCCGTACGGGTGTTTAATGGACGGTTTGCATACCGGGAAGTCGCAGGCGTTAAAGACATAAAGAGCCTTTCTGCAGTTCAACTTGACAAACCAACCGCCATATGTCTTCGAAGGCAAGAACACGCGTTACACATATAATGTTCAAATTCTCGTACCCCCTTTTTACTGACCGCGGAGCCCATCTTTTTACAGTATTTTCTTCACTTTTTTTTGTTAAAGAAGAAGAAAGCGTTCCAAAACGAAAAGAAATTAGCCCACAACTTTTATTGCCCACAGGTGAGATTTTTTCTTACCATTAAGCGATTATATGGGCCACACGTATACCCTGAACCTGATTAGGCGTAACTTAAGGAAATTGGTTCTGAATCGCGATCCCTATGTACGACCTATTTTTGTTTCTCGAAGATATTGATCGCGATTGGAACCAGGGCCCGCTGCTTTTGATCGTATATCAGGCTTTAGGACCAGTAGGCTGGTTTCTATTTCTTTCTGTTGCAAGTAATGACAGATCAGAGGAAATCCTATATTTTAGAGAGACTTTCCCGTTTACCTTGTATACTCTCATTACCTTTCGACGACGTTTACAAGGCGCTATTATGGCGACCGCTATTTTTCAACTTGCTAAAGGGATTTTAGAATCAAAAGCCAGATTAGCCTACTCTAGCTTCATATTGACTTAGAACTTCAAGAGAAATTATGTGGAATGCTGCTTCATCCAACAAAAAAGGCCTTTTAGTAGATTTTTTGTGGACGTAAGCTGTGATGGGATTCTTTATGGACTCGGCCTCAACTTCATATCCGGACTCGATCGTGGCTATATATCTTTTTGGTCCTTGACTTAGTTTTTGTCCCACTTTTTCTCTCACGTTTCCTCCCTTTAAATTCTCGGCATCGTTTCTAGGAAACTTTTAATTCGCCATAGGCCTGTTGTGCACCCTTTGCTTACGCAAGCAAACCAGTGGGTCGGAAGGTTTGTATATATACGTATAAATCCTTAATGTATTACGCGTAAGGACGTTAAGTTCCCTGTGCCAGGTTCTTTCATCCTCTTTTGTTTTTCGTTCTTTCCTTTCGTTCGTTCGTTTTTTCTGCGAATCGGGCTTCGTCCCGGTTTCCATTGTCTTCTAAATTCAGGGCTCCATAACAAGTTTTATTTCTGCTCCCAGTCACAGCTGTATAGAACGTAAATGGTTTTCTTCTTTCTCCGAAATTCTAATTCTCTTTTCACTTACCAATTATGTTTGCCACTAAATTGTTTAAAGGTAAAAGCAGTATAAGGACAGCGTCTTGGGAGGGAAGTACCTTGTATGTGTCAATTATTGCTAAAAACTTGTGCTGTACCTGTCTACGTATTTCGAACAGTCGAAAATCATAGATTTGCTGGTTAAATGGCCTTTTAGTATACTTATGTCTATATGTCTGTAACGGAATATGAAAACAGGGTATACAAATAGAAAAATGTGGATGAATCCTGTCTTCCGAAGGCTTTAGATATAACCAATCGTGCATAAAATTGAATGTTTTCTGTACTTTTTTTTCCCCCTAGGGTCTTGGCGAGGACCTTGCTCCAGTTTTGGTTCATATGATACTTTAGGAGCTTCCAAGAGTACTCTTAACCACATCGACGCTGCTGTACAGGTGTGTATTTTTCTTTGAGTGTAAAAACTGGAGAAGCAACTATTAATTAACTTGTATGGGTTATGTTTACAGGTAGATACGGGAGAAACGTTTTCAGACGACCCTGGCAAAATGGGGAAAAAACGTGACGACTTAGCGAAAATCCGTAAGGGTACGCCGCTCTATTCCCGCGAAGATATTCGAGAGCAATACTGCATCAATAGCAAAGAAATTGAAGTTTTGGAGCGCGTCAAAAGCAGGAGCTTATTCGGGTGTTTGTCGACTCATAAGGTAAAATAGGCTTTCCCTTACAATGACTATTGCCTTCGACTTTGATATTCAGCCAAATATCAAGTTCATCAGCTTGTGCAAGCAAGGCTCAAAAAGGCTGAACGCGTTAGGCGGGGACCTTCTTTATGAAGCAAACTGAATTGGGGCTTCAAACTTAAGAATTCAGGATGCTGCCCGTTTTTGCCAAATTGGATAATTTGAAGCTGGCTTCCATGAGCAAAAGCCGTAATGTAGCTGGATGGGCCAAACCACCACACCAGTTTTTAGTTTGTCCGCATGGGTCAACTTCCGTACTTTTCTGGATCTAAGTTTTTCCGAAATGTTTCTCGTGCAAAAAGTGAGCAGAAGTAAAGGAGAGAATGAAGACCCGAAATGCTATGCGTGCTGGGCAATAAGTTTTCAACTTCTATATACCCCCACCAAGCTTCGCTTGGTTTTATTGATTGGGAACAGCGAGAAAGACCTACCTTTATGTGTGTGAGTATGTGTGTAGCCCACGCGCCCGGTTACGGATGAGAAGCTACGTAAGATGCAGCATCCCAAAACTACACTTCGATTATACCTTGTGTCAAAGGTTAGGAGCCGACGCTTAGCTTCCGCGTCAAACAACCCTCTTTTTAGCGTTACCAAGGCAAGTTTCCTTTTTGCTAAATGTGAGTTTCCCTTTCGCCTCGGCTGTTCGGCCGCGAGAAGCTATGTGGCAAAGAAAAGGTCAAAACCAATAACGGACCTGTAATCTATACGGTTGTTTAGTAGCACTTTTAGCCGTTGCGGAAACCAGCAAAGTGTACCCATTATAGCCCTAACTTTAAGAACGGACAGCCATATTTGCTTTTCCGAGTGCCAAAGCTGGTTTTTAGAACGAGCTTAATTAGAATGGCAAGACCTAATTATACTTTGACCGAAAAGGGAGCATTGACATGCCCTTTCCTGAACTTTGAGTAACCATTCTAATAAACCCTATAGAACTCACTACCCCGTTTGGCACATTTTGGTTCGCACATGTGGACAAGGTATGAAACACACGGAGAAAAATATGTTCCGACCGGAACCGTATATAATTAAGCTCCTTCGTCCTTGAATGCTTCCGCCTTTCCCAGCTTCCATTGGTAATTCCTGAGATTTCCGACGCTTAGTTTCTATTTTTGACATAAACAGCAGTGTGACAGTGCGGTATGGAGTCATTTCTCACAGGGCTCAGCTTTTTAATTAAGAGATATCTTCTAGATACCCGGGGTGGAAAGATTTGGAAAACCTTGACTTTGACTATTATTTATCCTTTTTGGTTTTCTTTAACTTGGTTTCGGGATTATTTCTAGGCGAGTCCTTACAAGAAAAAAACTTCTTTCTTACCATCGTGCGTCAAACGTCGAGCTAGCGATGACAATCTCCCCGTGCTTCATTATATGCCGCAACATCCCTCCCAGTCTTCCTTTGCAGCTTCCAAAAGTTCGACTCTTCCTCCACTTCACCCGACCGCACCCTTCATGCCAAATAAACCCCGACCTAGCACCATTGTTGGTTTGGATGGCAGCCTTGATGACTCTTTGGTTCGACGACGACCCAAGTCATTCTGCGTTACCGACCCGAGGCGATTTGGCGTTGGAACAGCGCTAACTATGCCGGTAATGTTACATTTTCTCCGCTTATTCTTGATTGGTTTCATATATTTGTCAGCTTATCGAGTAGTTAACATCCGTAAAACAATTTCCCTCAATGTGCTCGCCATTTCTCACACCCTCAAGAATGTTTGCGTAACATCCTGACAGGTGTGGGGGCGGAAGGTAAGAAAGATCATTACGTTGCCAAGTAACAAGTGCCTTCTGGGCTTTTCTGTTTCTCGCTATTTCCCGATTCCGTATGCATGACTTGAGGGAGAGGGATTGGGAGAAGAACCCTTTAATGTTGCCTCTGTCACTGTTAATGCTTGATCAGGATTGGGTGGGACTTGAGCTGTTTTCCTTGTAATAGGGCCCAGGATTCAATTTCGAGAGTCGACTCCCTGAGGGGGGTTATACATCCATTATGAGTTTACCCAAAGGTTCCTCGTTACCTGTTCATCACACGACATCGCCTTCTGTAGCTTTGAGCAACACGTGAGTTAGAAGAAGTTTTAATTTTTCATTGAATATGGACGAAGAAAACGACGAGAAACATAAGTTGAAATCGAATTCCTTGTGTCGCTATTTTTAGATGGGATCAAAATGGATACCCGGTACCTCCCTCTTATCCGTTTAGCTACGGTGGCCGGCTAGCCTACACTCAACCCAATACGCCGGATTTGTCTACCTTGATGCGGCGTAAACAAATGCAATCCCCAGAATTGCTACTTGATGATCGGCGCCAGAAACATGTTAGCTTCGATTCTTCTTCCCCTAAACACCAGTCTGAGGAGTACGCGAATAGTAACTATTCCGTGCCTAATTTGGCTTACGCTGGAGAGTCCTCTCAGCATCACCATAGTCATGAGCGTCTTCTCGATGGCCGGAAATCACCTGAATCTTCCTATCGAGTGGATCCTTTTGCATTATCGCCCTCCTTAGCGCGTGCTATCTTAATAGGTAGACTATCTTTGGAACCAATCTTTTCATTCTTGAGTTTTTCTGCTTCCTGCTCTCATCTTGTGGTTTCAATTAAGTTATGTGCCGAGAGTTAAAATCCTCCTCGCTTGTGAGCTAAAAGTTTCGAGCATTTCTAATTTCAATGTTAAGTAATTCTAAGGTTAAGATAACGAGTTATTTGCCAAATTTATTTTAAACGCAAAGCCAACGATTTAGTGAATTGTATTCTTTTCGTTTGCTTATTTCTTTAGATAAGTTGAAGAAAGCTTCAATGAAGAGTCAAGCTACTCAAACGGACCTATTACGACGTTCACCTCCTCTTCATGCGACTTGCTCCGTCGAAAAGGTAAGCTATCACCTCTTGTTCGCTTTCCCGTGATTTTGCTTTTTTACTCTTCTTTTCTAAGTCGCCTAATCCCAAACCAATTTAAATCTAAAACACGCGAAACTCCCTAGGTGTCAATGCTGTCGCGTGAATCTCAGGCTCAATTCTCAGATGAGGAAGTCTTTACAGTCAGGCGCCTCATAAAAAGCTACTCGGAAGTGGACAATTCACACGACAAGTACGAAACCGAGGTTTATGAAATCGATACCCCCTTGCAATTAACCGAACGAAACCCAACGACTGGCAGTGATTCTTCTTTGTCAAGTTCCCCCGTAACGGCTCATCCTCACAACGTGCCTACCCAACCTTTCAAGTCTTCTTCGTTCGATTCCAATAAGAGCAACATGACTGTCCCCAACGGGCAATATGTCAAGGGCAAGAGGAAACAACTGCTGAAAGCGCTAAGCGAAGGCGCCATTCTGTTAGATCGCAAACGTGCTTTACGCTTCGCTTCGGGCTTTGTCGACGTCGATTTGGACCACCGACCAGCTGAAGAAGTATCCATGGAACGAGTAGTCGTCCATGACGGCATGGACCTATCGCCGGGTATAGACCTACTGCCAGCTGCCAACCGCCATCGCCCTACCCCAATACCTCTTCCTGAACTTGAAGGACATCCCGTCCCACCTTTAAGCGCCCAGAGTAACTTATCTTATGATTTGCCCAGTTTTCAGCCCTTAGATTCCTCCGATACGAACCGTTCGATCCCAGCGAGTGATATTGACATGGATATTACGGACGAATACGACACAGGCGATGTCAAGTCACCCAAATCAGAAATGGTCTTACTACGTACTAAGGTACCGTTAATGAAAACGTTACCAGCCCAGAAATCGTTCGATTCGACCACTTCTTTGCCTGACCAATCCTCTGATTTGGGTAGCATTTCTCAAGTGACTGTTTTGCATCGAGGAGCTAGTCCGAACTCATCCGCGGGTGGGAATCACATACTATCTGACTCGGAGATGGATTCCACGTCTCCTCGGCCTCCTCCCAAGTCCTCCTCTGCCTTGTTTCACCTCAGCCCACAGGCTAATGCACCGGTAAGTGACAGTCGAAGCGAAAACGGAACTACCAAAGAAGAGAAGGAAATCATGTTAGAATTTCCTCCGTGGCTTGGCGATGAGCTCATTCCAGCCCCTACCCCCTTTGCCCAACTTCTGCCTATTCCCCAAGTTCCTTGCACAAGCGTCACTCCTATCGCGACTAACAGTACAGATGAAGCAGAAGCTCGTAAATCAAACTTGGCAGACGCTATATTAAAAGCCCATCGTGCTCGACTAACAATGGCCGGCTTGAAGAACCACCCAGAAAGCCTGTCAGAGACATTGACGTCGCCCGAGTCTGAATCCTCCGAGAGTCGTTTCACGGAGCATGAAACATCCAAAAGTTCGGAACCTGTGTCTCGTACGTCGCCTACTTCCACGGCGGCCGTCATAACGGCTCTGACGGATAAGAGCAGTGAGTTTGGGACTTCAGATCCAAGTAATAAGAGTAGAGCGAGGGAACTGGTGTCAGAAAGTTCGGAAGATTTCGTCACAGCCGCTAGCGAGGAAAATAAAAGCTTACGGCGTACCTATAACGCCTTTGAAACTTCCTCAAGTTTTGTGACGGCTTGTGAACCCACCATTAGTGAAGGTTCACGTTACAGCACGCTGCGGACCGATTTCTCCTCCGAAGATGTCCAGTTCGCCTCGCCTTTACTTGACGACATTGCCGAAACGGACGCAAAATCCGCACTGGATTACGAACTATGTCAGAACCAGCCAGAACCTAAAGAAGGCCAAACGAGCTACTCCAACGAAGAAACGGAAGAATCGAGCAGCTCAGGTAGTTACAGCTTAGAGGGTCAGAACCCTACCGATATTACACCCACAGTCGAAGATTTGCGGATATCCTTACTGCTCGAAAACGTGAAGCAAGACGTTCTGCCGTTGGCGGTTCCGATACTAACACCAACTGAGCCCAAAAAGCCGAAACGAAAAATCAAAAGTCGCTCGGATACATCCGATTTGAGGCTACTTTTACGAGACATGCCTTTGTCGACGGATGATGAAATGGCCATGGCGGGGGCTCCTTCGAACGCCCTCTGTCGTACTGATACTAGGCATCGGCGTGAAAAATTTGCCGAAAAAACGCGTACTATTGACCAAGACCCAATCCCGAGTATCCCCAGTATTAACAGGGTGGAAGGTGGGTGTGTGACGGAATTTCGAGACCGGCTTACGGAAGACGAACGCCGGAAATTGAAGGAAGCTTTAAAGTTACAATTCCCGTCGGGCGCTGGCACGTTCGCGGCCCCAGCTCGAGGACCCGTTTTGCATTCCGCAACACCACGCATGCCTAAGGGCTTAGCAGCGGCTGAAAAATGGTCTTTCTCGGACGACGAAGAGGTGCACGCCGTACGTAGGGATACGACTAAGCCCAATTCATCGAATGCGACCGAAAGTGCATTATTAATGAGCACGGCCGAAGGGGCCCGCAAGAGACGCAATAAGACGATTGAAATTAGTATGCGAAGGCCAGCCAAAGCGTCCGACTCAATAGTTGCGAGTACCAAGTCGCGGAGTCGAAGTCCACCTACACGACGGAAGTTTAAAACACTTGATGACCCCACGGAAAATGTGGAGACGCCCTTGAAGGAAATCATAGCTAGCAAATTCAAAAGCAGTGTTTGTGAGGAATTGACAAGTGGCATGGTGCGGAGCCCAGCCATGCATGAAGGCTTTCGAGTGGAAGATTGGAGTGTGGATCGTACACCGGTGCAAACACCTGACACCCCGGTTGCTGGGGATGCTCCGGAATTTTCTCTGCAATACCGAGACAAGTTCCGGAAACACAAGCGGAACGTGAGCGAAGTCATCAATCCTGCGGCTGTCGCCGCATCAGCCGCTGAGCTTGTCGGTAACAATAAGCTGCCGAGTATTTTGCCCGAACCGGATTATGAAAATATTGAGGCCTCCTCCGTTTTAGCGACCACTAGTATCCATCTAACTCGCTCACCTGCCTACGCGGCGGAAGAGGACGACATATCATTACTGGAGAACCCTACAACCGACTTGGGCGGATCACAGCCCAATCTTTTAGCGCCTGCTTTGGGCACGCAAGCACTTAGTTGCGAATCCTTGCGATCAATAAGTCCGGGAAGCGATAGTGTGTTTTTATCGGAATCCTTAGCGGATTTGCACAAGCGGACAAGTAGACGTGCAATCACTCATGAGATGGAGGATTCTACTACAACGTTGGAGTATGTGAACCCCCCTGAAGGATTTGGCGATTCCCCGGGTACTTTAAGTCAAAGTGTGACGGAAGACGAAACCGCCAAGACGGGTAAAGAAGAACAGCAAGGGTCGTTTAAAAATAAACGCAAAGAATCCGGACGTGGAAAACGTGCCAAAAGTTGCACGTTGCCTTTGACAGGCCAAGATGAATTAGATCCGCCTTCGTCGGCATGTCACGCGGGATCTTCCAAGTCTCTAGAAGGGGATTCTACCTGGTCTACTCATCGAGAGGGGCAAAAACCGGAAAGAGCCGTATCAGCCTCCGAAATGTGGTACCCTGAAACGAAATTGCCAGCCTTGCGACAAATTACCTTGCGTGCCAAATCGGAAGAGCGAGCCAGAGAGCATCGCATTGAGAGAAGGTAAAGGCTAACTCTGACTAAGCGAATCTAATTAGTGATAACTCATTACTTTCTTGTATATTTTTTGAAACTCTTTTTAAAAAATACCAACATTTTCCATGCGAGGGGAAAGAAATACATTGACTTATGTGCCCATTTCAGATTTTGTCCCCGGTCTGTTGAAAGCAGCTGGGAGTCATTTGGGTCCCAGAAGAATGAGCCACCCAACGCGAGTGAAGACGAAGACGCTGGAATTTACGATGCTGGTTATCGAAATGGTTTATGGATGTACGTGGGTGAGACCGAGGAGTTACAAGTCTGGAAGCGAATTGAAAAGCCCGCTGAGACCGGTAAAAAGGGACTTTCTTGTATCTTTAACTAGAAATATGATAAAAAAGACAATTATGTCAAATTTTAGAAGATGCAACACAAGGTTTGAAGCTTATTCGCACAGAGTCAAATGACTCTACAACATCGGAGCGTGATTTTAGACGTAAATATACAGCCATAACTCATCGAATGGTTCACCGAAAAGCAAGCGTGGAAATGTTTAGAAGACTGGCTACGGATACGTTTAGTAAGTCGTAGAACATTGTTGTTCTTTTTCTTCTTCAGGTTTTGTGGATAACTTTGCCTCGTATTTCTTTGTTGCGCTTATAAATCAAACCTTTTATGGTGTTTAACCATCTCATAAATTGTCAAGAAAACAACAGATAGATTTGATGAACTTCTTGCATGCATTTTTGGTTGTCCCCCTTTATAGACAAGAACAGCCCCATACAAGAGGAAATCAGACATCGACTGACGTTACGTGAGTCGTTAGAAGATATTGTCCACTTGATGTTGATTATCTGGTGCAGGGAACATTATGCCATTAGGCTCATCACGGGTGGTAAGAGTCACACCAACCACAAAGATCTCCGAGCCCGATAGATGCACTAATTAACCCGTTTTATTCAAGAAAAACTTATTATGTCATTGTATAACTCCTCGTCAGTAGATTGCACTTTAACCATGACTAACATCGAAAAGTTTGCTTTTAGTTGTAAAATATTTTATTTTATTGGCTAACTTGCTTATGAATGCAAATCCCTTTCACCCCGCAGAATGCGATAAAACTGTTGTTGTGAAACGTCAGTCTGGGGAATTTGGATTCCGTATTCATGGCTCAAGACCTGTTGTGGTATCTGCCATCGAGCCCGGTACCCCTGCAGAAACGTCTGGCTTGGAAGTGGGCGATATCATCATTACCATAAACGATGTGAACGTCTTGGATTCTTCGCATTCTGAGGTTGTTAAGATTGCCCACGCAGGTATAAGGATTTACTTACACAAATAGAGAAACGTATTTTATTCACTTTTTTTATGTTGTAGGTTCTGACGAGCTTAAACTAGAAGTAACACGGACTTGTGATGTATTTGCCCTTGGGCAGAAGGACCCTCATGATACCCAGGTCGTCTTAAGTGGCTATTTATGGCGTCAAGGAGGGTTCACTACTCGCATAGGGAACCAGATCGAAGCTAGCAATACTGTCAAGCCTTGGTACAGACGATGGTTTGTTTTGAAGCAAGACAATTCCTTGTACTACTACAAAAATGACCAAGTATAATGCACATATTATTGACTCCAAATTCCTTTATTGACGATTATTTCGTTTT
The DNA here is from genome assembly GCA_003724045.1 of Lepidurus arcticus. Taxonomy (NCBI): domain Eukaryota; kingdom Metazoa; phylum Arthropoda; class Branchiopoda; order Notostraca; family Triopsidae; genus Lepidurus; species Lepidurus arcticus. The sequence continues at coordinate 64,751 of RJJA01000316.1, forward strand.
ACCGTACAGATGCAACAACCGCTAGGGGCTATTGTATTATTGCATTACACTGTGTCCTTAGCTTCAGATGCAGATCGACCCTTTACATTTCATTTGTTAAAAGGCGGACAATGTCGTCACGTGTTAGCGGCTGAATCCGAGCCTTCTATGCATCGATGGGCCAGTGCTATAACGCAATTTGGTGCCGCAGCTGTGCACGTATGCATATCACAGATTTGAGCCAGTGATACAATAATAGTTTTTTTAGAATGACGTATGGATGGAAACATGTCGCAAGCAGGTAGAACTCTCTCCCAATGCCATCCCCAACCCAGATTGCCTAGGTCATCTAATGAAGTTGGGGCATCGGCTAAAAGCTTGGCAGCGACGCTTTTGCCTTCTCAAGGATGCGTGCCTCTACTTTTATGGAGATAGCTCAGCGGAAAGCGCTTTGGGTATGTTAGAAACATGATACAAAACTAGTAATAATTTTAATGCCTATCCTTTTTTTGTAAAAGGCTTGATTCATCTTCATGGCTACCGTATACAGAGTGGCAGTTCTAGTGGAAATCGCAAATTTGCCTTTGAACTCTTACCACCTGAACCGCGAATGCGTCATTTCCATTTTTATACGGATTCCGAGAACGAGCGTAAAAGGTAAGGGCAATCTTTTATTTGTTTGTGGTGTGCTGGGAAACTAAAATATGTGCACATTTCGTAGATGGATTGCAGCCTTGGAGTATTCAATTGACCGGTGGATAAGATTAGGATAGGATGTAAGCGTCCTTATTGTGTCATTTCGAGACTTGTGTGCCAATTATTACCAAAAAACAATGCTCCTTTTCCTTGGAGTTCTCACTACACATGTAGTCATTTTTAGTATTTTATAAAAATAACTTCCTCATGTTGATTTATTTTTTTTTACATCCCAGTCTTCCTCCAGTTTCCAGTATGTCCTTCCTAGTTTTTTCCCCGAGATTTTGAGAAGCACGAACGGTACTGAAACCGTAAGTTCGCGACGCAGTGCTCAAAAGAAGCAAGGATGGTTGCTGTATGCGTTGTGCCTGGGTATATAGCATGCCCTTGTGATTTTTTTCTTCTTTAAATGAGGCTACATGTTTTCGCATGACTGCAAACAAATGTCTGAACGCTTTGTCCTATACACTCCGCCCTCCCATATGCTTAGAAAATCTTGCAGTTCATCACCTTCTTTCTCGTGTACCTCGTACAATTACAGTTGTTAGCACTACTTTTAGGAAATGCTAGGCGTCATAATTAAGGCCAAGTTTCGATGAGACGCGCATACTACTAGTTTGAAAATTCTTGCGAAACTGGAATTCGGAAGCTCGATTGTTGTAACTGTGAACACAGCATTATACCCTTTCGCAGAGAATTCAGTGGCTCTTCGTTATTTATGTAAATAAACTTGTCCATATGGATCCGTATAGAGATGTCGTATTTCGATTTTTTTTAAAAGGGTTAATTTGAAACAAATGACTGGATAGAAACGAATTTTTAAAATTATTGGTTACATAAATCAACAAAAGTCTATTAACTTATATTTGTTCTTAAAACAAAGAAATATCTAAATCAATAAAAAAAACTAGACTAGAGAAATTCACCAGCTAAAAAGAAAAAATAATAGAGGGAAAAAATAGATGAAACGAACACGTACTTCCCCCCCAAAAAATTTTTTAAGTACCGATTTATTAATTTTTATATTTTATCTTATAACTATTCTTAATTCTTTCAAAACTTCATTATTGTCGTGTTTAGTCCCGTTGGTTAAAACCAGAAAAATACTCACGTAAGCCGTGTTATAAAATCGTGAAGTTGGCATATTTCGTATGAACATCAAAACGTGTCCTTACAAGTTTAAAAAAACGAATTCACAAGCGTTGTTGCCGCTGAACGGATGCGCACCCCGAAGCACCCTACATGAACGCCAGTTGCTTCCTAGCAAGCAGACCGTGTAGACGTGGCTTTCTCCACCAATGTTGTTAAAGCTAGTATAGTTAAGCCTTATACCATAGTGAGTAAACACTACCAATCGTATTAAGTGTTATCGTTAAGTTTGGCAAGCATTACCAATCGTGTTAAGTGTGGTGTTTGGCAAAAGGCTGGTCAGATACGCCAGTAAAAAACAAAAGTGTTGGTCTACTTTCAGCCTAGAGGCGAGGTATGGGACAGTGTGGACACTTTTCTGTAATTTATTTTTCACTTTACGTGAAGACAAAACTGTAGCCCAAAACTATACTCTTCCGATGGCCTGGTGTCCTGGCTATCAAATGAGCTCTTGTACGCTTGAAGAACACGAAAAATAAGACCAAATATCCATGAAAACAGCAGGGTCCTCCGACTGTACAAAATTTGGACTTGGGTGTTGTACGATTTGCGTGTGTTTTGCCATAAGAAAGCTAGTCGATTGCCTTTTTAAAAAATTTATAATAGACTTGAAATATCTAAACGAAAACTTACAGTTATACTCCCTCTCGATACAGGAATCATCCTAGCTCCAGTTAGTGCAAGTTAACGCGCGATTTTGTCAAAGTGATTAATGAAAACAACAAAAGTCAACGTTGTAGGGGCGCGGCTGTATATAGGCATTTTCTTGCGTTTGGCTGGCAATCCAAACTGAATGCGGGTTTGCGCAGCGTTGCCAAGTCATATTCCACAGCATGTTTTTCAGTAGTGAAAATGGCTCCGTCCAAAGCGTACTAGATCATCACTTTGGAGTTTTAAAATCTCGTACAAAATCAGGACAGCGATTTTAAAACAAACCTTTGGAAGGGTTATTCTTTAACCTATCAACTATATAAAAATAATTTTTTACTTTATTTTTAGCTACATATTATGAGTGGTACAAGCAACGAAATTAACAGGACTCCCTTCGTACAAAAAGTGACAAAAATTCACTTTTTATTTATTTTCTCAAAAATGGTTTAATATTTTTCGACGAAAATTTCCCCATGTGAGCTTCGTCGTATTCACTAAGTGTATAATTTTTTCAGATCCAAAACCGTCGTAGTTCATTAGTAATGATTTTTGTACGGTTTGTCCCACGTGTAAACTGTCCCATACCTCTTCTACTTCATCCCTGCCTTACATCATCCTTTGCAGTCGACAAAATTTGCATCTTTAATCTGCTAAGCTTACACTCTGCTACTTGGAAGTAGCTACTTAATTTTCCATAGGAATCGGGAGAATCAGAAGGAACAATAAGTATGCCAGGATTGAAGGTGTCGGCCTTTTGCCGCGTCTTCCTGGGCGGAGGGAAGTCTTCTTTTCTGGGGTCACGGGTGATCAACGGATTTGGGGAGCCCCTACTGAAGAATGCGGACTAGGCATCATATTCCCAGTGTTTTCAAGAGCGAAAAGTGCAACGACGAAGAAGTGTTAAATGTCTCTTTCCCTCAACGGTCCTGTTCATCGAACTGCAGCCTGGCTCAGCATCATCCATTCAACAAATTACTTAAATTATTCACATTTTTCGTGAAGAATGTTGAAAATTCAAACTACTATTTAAAAAAAATCCATGCTAAAATGAAGAGCTGTATAGAAGTTTAAAGAGATTCAGAAAATGTTTTTAGTTGCAAAAAAAATGTCAGTTTTAAAGTTTAGTTTTGACTCGTTTGTATAAATTTCTGAATAACTTTTTTCTACTTTACGTTTCGTTGCAGGACCTTTGGTAAAGTTGATCGACTAAAGTGGGGGGAAGGTGGCGAAAGGGGGAGGACAGATCAATTGTGTGTTGCGACGTTCATACGATGTCCCGAAGCGAAAAAAAAGTACCAATCGACTTGCCATCGTCTCAAACGTGTGCAACTTGTGTTGTTAATTTTTTTATTTCACTGGAAGTCTACAAACGCGAATCAGGACAAGTTTTATCCTTCTCCAAAGTGACATGGTTTTTCATACGTTTTGTGTTTTGGCACTCGTTTTGGGGTGCTTTCCTCTGCGGATGTGTTTGTGGGCCTTTACAATTATTTGTAAGTTTTACGCGCTTTGTTAATTAATTGATTTCATGCGTACTAATACTTTTTCTCTTTTCTTCTAGTTTTCGGTGGCGAAGGTGAAGAGGAACACGCTATCCTGCGCCAAGAGGTCAACATCTCAGATTAAGGCCACGGTGAGGTGTAGTTGACGTCAAAAGATGTCGCTGGCGTAGACCCATATATCCTGAGAATGCAGCAACCAAATATACAGCTATGTCTAACTTCTCT
>RJJA01000317.1:0-22750 GCA_003724045.1 Lepidurus arcticus
GGAGCTAATCTTGCACAAATAGGCCTAGTGAAAGCTGCCGAAAAACGGAAGAATGTGAGGCTAGTCATCCATCAACTACCTAGGAACGACTTAGACTTGATCTGCGCTCACCTTTCGGAAATGAACTCACACCGAGGCATTCACTTCACTGCGGATCGGGCGAAATGGCTTAACCCCAGTAGCACAAAGCAATTCGGTTCGATCTCGTATATATGCTCAACCCCGGACGAAAAAAATAACCTCCTCGAGAACGCCACACTGTTCGCTTTCAATAGGGTAGTACAAGTTGAAGACACCAAATATTCGCCATTAATCCAATGCTTTAAATGGCTCTCGTTTGGTCACAAGGCTGTATCCTGTGACAAACTGATATCAAGATGTGCGAAATGTGCTTCTGCTGACCACGAAACGAGATCATGCCAAAGCACCACACTCAAATGTGCGAACTGCAGCGACAAACATGATGCGTTCGTCCGCAAGTGCCCAGCAAGAACCGCTGCCCTACAGAAACTGGCGGACAAGCCAACGGCTGATACGACCGAGGCACAACACCCAAGATGAGAAGGTTTGCTCAGGCCAAAACTGACCTAAACCCGCCAAATCCTAACGAAACAAACAAGGGTGCCAACTTTATTTTCCACAACATCAGGAAGAACTTTACACAGATTACAGAAACCCGGAGGGAAGCAAAGGAACTAGATGCAGACGCAGTTTACATACTTGAACCTCCATTGACTATGACCCCTCAACCCCACCAAGGCTACGACTCTTTCTTACCTTCAACGGAGTACAAAGGCATCGCCTGTTTCAAGAAACCACATGCTTTCCACTTTGTCGTCCAAACTGTCCAAGAACTCTACTCCATCTCCAAAATCCATCACGCACACCTTCCTTGTACCACTCTGGTCTGCATCTACAGAAGACATTCCACTGATACCCTGTGAAATGAAATAGCTACTCAATGAAATCTGGAACCAAATCAACGAAACCACTTCTCATGTAATCCTTTTTGGCGACTTTAACGCCCACCACTGGTGCTGGGAAAACAAGAATCCAGACACAGCCGGCTCACAGTTGTTTGATTTTATAAGCGAGAAAAATCTCAACCTTGCTCAACGACTGTAATTCCCCAATCTTTAGGAACGAGAGGGGAGACAGCTCCACTCTGAACCTAGTTTTCGCCTCAACAGGAATCGCAAACCGTGTTCAAATCCGAGCATTAAACTCCGAACTTTTCCCTAACTCCTCAGATCACGACGCCTTCTTAATTCAGCTACAAGCCTCAATCAAAGGATACACCCCGAGCGCGTGGAACTATAGGAAAGCAGACTGGAAGACATTAAACGAGTCACTGTTGTCAAGACTAAACTCCATGAAGACCTCCCTGACACATCTCAACTCCGCTGAACGACTGGACAAGGCCGCAGAACTTCTCTCCTCAACACTAATCAACTCCGCCGCGGAATGCATCCCGAAAATTTTTCAAATAGGAAAAATCCTTGGTGGAACTTGGAGCTTAAAACAATGAGGAAAGAAACAGCTTCCAGACTAAGGAACTATCGTACGCTCCCCTCCCCCACAATGAAAGACTCTGGAAAGACGCAAGAAATTTATATACAAGTAGATGCCGACAATCGAGGGATAAACATTGGGAAAACAAACTCTCGACCGCGGACTCACGAATCCTGTGGAATTTCGACAGAAAACTACGACCTAATATTTCCAAATGCGCTCTCGATCTACTCTCAGACCCAGCACATTCCAGAACCCAAAAGAGAAGCTGAAATTCATCGCGTCGAAGTTACTCGGATGCAACCACATACTACCACCGGATAGACCAAGCTACCCGAAACCACGTCAACGACTAAGCCCAAAGCTCGGACAGGACACTCAAAACGAAATCACGCATGCTGAAATTACAAACCTGGTAGACAACCTCCCGCCTCTCAAAGCTCCCGGTAACGACCAAATCCAGCCAATTTTAATAAAAAACACATGGAAGTCGATCGGATCAGCTATAACGGAAATCTTCAACGCCAGCTTAAGACTCCGACATTTTCCTAGCCAATGGAAAACTGCCTAAATTCTCCCCATTCCTAAACCTGGCAAGTCTGATTTTTCGACCCCTAAAAGCTTCCGACCGATCGCCCTACTGTCTTGCATCGGTAAACTTCTCGAGAAGGTCATGGCTATCAAAATTCAGAACTTCCTCGTAAGCAAAAAACTACTCTCCCCCAACCAATCGGCTTTTCTCCCCGGAAAATCGACGACAAATGCGATGATGTCACTATCCGACAAAATTATATCTGGCTTCGACAACAGAAAAGTTACATCAGCAATCCTGTTAGATATTGAAGGAGCCTTCAATAATGTTGTACACGTAAAACTACTCCAAAAACTCCGAAAAATTCGACTTCCCAACTATACAATGGATTGGATACCTAGCTTCCTTCTCAGCCGCACTGGCTTCGTCACATACTGCCCGACAAACAGCGATACTTTTGCTCTATCCAAAGGAGTTCCCCAGGGCTCACCCCTCTCCCCGATCCTGTTTCTTATCTACATAGACGACGTATTACGCCTTCTAAAACGTAAGCGCATTACGACTCTAGCTTATGCCGATGACCTGCTCCTTGCTATATCGGGTTCGTCCAGCGAAATCTACGTAAAAATTTTACAAAACTCGCTGAAAACCCTGGAAAAATGGGGGGAAAGCCTCAGCCTTGCATTTTCCAAAAGCAAAACTGAACTTATACACTTTTCCAGAAAAAGGTCAACTGAAAACACCCCCCTGGTATGGAACAATGATGTCATCGTACCCAAAAACAGTGTTCGCTACTTCGGCGTAATCTACGACTCTAAACTAAAGTTGCCGCAAAAGGCAACTCCGTACTACGTAGACTACGCAAACTAACACAATACCTCCCCTTCATCAAAGCAAAACAACTCATGACGCTGGCGGTGACCCTACTTTACTCGCAAATACTTTACGGCCTACCCGCCTGGTCAAATTCGAAACTATCCCTTCTCCCCCCTGTGCGAGCGCTCAATAGGCAAGCCCTGCTTTTAATCACCGGCGCTATCCAAACCACTCCCACGTCATCTCTAGAAGTAGAAGCCGGCATCCTCCCCCTAGACMTAGCAGCCCTCAGAAAACTGCTGAAGTTCAGGCTAAGCTCAGACCCAACCCCCTTTCAAACACCTACCCCAAAACATAAGAGATACAGAACCATCTCCTCCCTTATAGAAACGCTGGAAAAAAATACCTAGCAAATCAACGCGGCAAAGAAGGGCTGATGCAAGTATAAAAATCCATTCACGAACTTTGGACGTCAAAATTCGAAGAAACCCCATCAACATTAGCCAGCATGGCCGTCAAACCATCCACCAAACCCATATGCAATCTACCTCTACCACGCAAAACCTTATCGCTGATAATCCAACTTCGCACGGCCCATTTCCCCACAAAACTTTCCTCTTCCGTATCAGAAAAATAGACAACCCCTATTGTGATTGCAGAGACAGCCCAAGACAAGAACTCAGCCACATCTTCTTCAACTGTGATAAGTTCAACAAACCACGCGCAATGCTCCTACGAACCCTCTCTCACCTCAAAATATATTTTAACCCACAAGAATTTTAACCAATCCGAAAGCCTTCGAAGCAGTAAGCCAATTCATCAGAACAGCTAAGTCAACCATCCAAAATTATAACTAAAGCATTTCCGTCCCAACCCTCGCTTATTTTACAAAGTTAAACCATACCTCTAGGTAGGTTTAACCCACCCTATATGTACATGTATAAATGAACCATATGTTTGAATTGCCTTTTATGTAATGGCGACTGATCAGCAACGATCGTTCCAGGCAACGAGCCCAGCTCACGCCTTAATTTCTCAATAAAAAAAATTACTATTACTGTACTGAAGTTCTTTGTCGAAGTCATGATTTGCAGTAGTAGACCGACTGTTAAACACCGCGCCTTCCTTGCGGATTGAACTCACCGTTTGGGCTAGTAAATAATTTTTTCCCCGCCGTTCTCGAGGCTGAGAAAGAGTAGAAGCTAAAAACTGGGGGGGGGGGAACGTTTCGGACTCCCTCTCCCCACTGGCAAGTTGGTTTCGCAACGCTTGCGTATGTGAAGCGCAACGGTTGCTATGTTGAAACTTATATTGACCATTAAGAGGGATTGCCCTTGTCTCTGCCAAATGTTACTTTCCGCGGCCAGCTCTCTGGCAAATATTACTTGTCCCTTTTTCCTTTCTCTGGGTTATATAACTTGTTTCTTGTCCCTGGTTATATAACTGACCCCAATTTTGTCTCCGTTCCCATGGATGGCACCAGAACCATTCTTCCTCGCTGACGGTTGGTTTATTGCTTTCCGTCACCTATAAAAGGCCAACGCCCTAGCAACTCGGTGTGAGTCTGTCCAGTGCAGTTACAGCTTGGCCATCGGAATAGTTATTTTGGCGGACGGAATAGTTATTTTGTCTGACCCAAAATATACACACTTGACACCGTAAAGCTTGTCTTAGTTATTGCCCTGGCAGTTTGAAAATGCTAGCAAAAGTTTTGTTCGTGTTCCCTGTTACTAACTTGCTAGTTTCTGATCAATTGGCGGTGTCAGTGTTTTAACACAAACAGTGTCTAAAGAACGAAGTTGTACTTTTAATGACGATTTCCAAATGGAGTTTAAGTTCCTTAGAGTGGAAAACGTTTGTAGTGATAAGTCAAAAGTTGTTTGCCAGCATTGTGCTGAAAAGACTGTGGCTTCGCTTAAAAACATCAGCTCTGTAATGTTTTGCAATGTCATAGACCACTGTCTTCACCACGATTTATAAGAAGTGACGTAGAGGAGTGTATAAAGCGAAACAGGTTTAAAGTATTAAAAGCACGTACACGCGTACACACAAACGTTCGTTTTTTTCGTGCTTGCCCAACTGTGCCTCTCCCTTGAACACTCCGCGGTAACGTTTGTAGTTCAATGGCGTTGCTAAAAGGTAAAAAGGAACGATGCTCACGGCAACGAAAGCTGAGGCAGAGCGAAAGTCGATAAAAAGTAGAAAAATATCACATCTATAAAAACCCTTTCCGGTAGTCCGGAACAAAACCGGCCCTATTTATGTTGAACAGAAATACACGGTCTTCTAATTTAGTCGAAGTGCTGCCATAAGAGGTGACTCGGGCGGTTCTCGCAGACGACGACACATAATGCATCGGTGGATCATTTTTTGAATCGTTGATCTCCCTTTCAACACCCAATGAAGCTTTCGAACTTCAGCTAACGTCGTCTCGATGGCTGCATGTAACATGCGTCAATGAACGTCGGCAATAACAAGGTGGATCAAATCAGTCTTAGGGCAAAGTACGCTATGCCATCGGCGAACGAAACACCTTGTGAAGCACGGATACAGCAAATTAGAGCTTCTCTCAGTTCGGCCGACAAGGGGGCCGTAGAGACCGGTCTGAGGTTTGCGGAAATTTTCCGCAAAGCGTCGGACGTACGCAACCACATGCTTCAGGCGATTTAGACATGAAATTATGTCGAAAATGGAGTTCAAAACTGAGGTATTCCCGATAATGAGGCCGACCCATTTTGAAGGTAACATCTCAGTGTCGTCTACGTTTGGTCTGTGTGGCAGTGAGGTAGAAGGCCAGTCCTCCGTCGATCGCTTTAAGAAATCCGGAACATTCCACCAACGCTGTATATTTATGAGATCGGGGGCGGTCAATCTCCTGCTAGAGTCACCCGCGGGGTTGAGCTTAACGGGCACATGGTTCCATTGGGAAGCTTTCGTAAGTTCAAGGATTTCTCCTATTCGGTTGGCGACGAAGGCGGTAAAACGGCACATCTCTGAATTCACCTAACTCAAAACAGTAATCGAATCCTTCCAAAGATGTACGCATTGAAGCGACAATCTCATTTCCGATACGATAAATGCGCACATCCGGGCACCAATCAAAGCTCCCATCAGTTCGAGTCGTGGGGTTGACAGTTGACGAATTGGAGCCACGCGTTACTTGCCATCAAGAATACTGCTTCCGCATCGTTGGGTCTGTATTCAGCACGAAGATAAGCAACTGCAACAATAAGCAACAATATAAGCAACAATAGAGGACGAAGGCACGGATTGGGATGCGACATTTTCTTTTCCGACATCAGTTGCTGAAGTTAGAGCCTACCAATTCAAGCCTTTAGTGCAGCGGTCGGCAACCTACGGCCCGCGTGCTGAATCCGGCCCGCCAGCGCATTTTATCGGGCCCGCGGCACACGAGTGAAAAATTACATGCATCCGGCCCGCGATACCTTATAAACTAATATAAGTTTTGACTACGTCGTTCCTTTAAAGAGATTTTCGCAAAACATCTGAGTCCAACCCTGCTAGTCTAGTCTGCTCAGCACAGTGTAGCCCGTGTAGCCTACTATTAGCATTTTGAACTCATTTCGCTGATCCAGTTCCACTTTTAGCTTGACGCTGCCACGTTCGCGTTCTGCGGCTTTATTCATTTCATAGTGGATTCATCTCGTTGTGCTTCACTTTTGTGATAGTAAAGTAGCCAACTTTCTGTGATACTGTAGCAAATTCTTCCTCTTTCGGGGAAAATGTCAGCAAAGCGTCGAAAAGGTGATACCGAATGTCGCACTTTCCAAGAGTACTGGACTGATCAATACTTCTTTGTCCAGCATTTCGGAAAACCTATATGTCTCATTTGCCAGGCAAGTGTTGCCGTTCATAAAGAGTTCAACATCAAGCGACACTACGAGGCTAATCATTCTAACCACACTGAATTTACCGGTCAACTAAGAAAAGACGAAATTGCTAAACTCAGTCGTAGTCTACAAAAGCAAAGCTTGGTATTTAAGAATCAGAACTCAGAATCTGAGAAAAACACGCTTGCGAGTTTTGCTGTTTCAAAACTTATAGCAGAGGAAATGAAACCCTTCACAGATGGTGATTTTGTAAAAAGTGTTTGATGACGGTTGTAAACACAGTATGTCCGGAGAAAAAGGATCTTTTTTTCAAATGTAAGTCTTTCGGCGGGAACCGTTACGAGGCGAATTGAAGAAATATCAGCTGACCTGAAAAGCAATTTAAGAAAGAGTTACAAGGATTTTCAGTTCTTCTCAATAGCCCTTGATGAGAGCACTGATGCCACTAATACTGCACAGCTTGCAGTATTTATACGCGGAGTTACTGAAACCTTCGAAATTGTCGAGGAATTCCTACAACTGGTACATATGAAGGGTACTACCAAAGGAGAGGACATTCTGGCAGCATTGCTTCAGTGTTTTTCGAATCTCGATTTGGACTTGACAAAGCTTGTGTCCGTAACAACCTATGGAGCTCCGGCTATGGTCGGACAGAATAAAGGAGTCGTGGCCTTATTTAAGAAACATATGGAAAGACTCGGAATCGTTAACGATGTCAAAAAGATACACTGCATCATACACCAGGAAGCACTGTGTGCCAAAACATCGAATCTGAATGAAGTAATGGACGTGGCTGTAAAAACGGTTATTGTAATCTTGTCTCGGGGTTTAAATCATCGAATCATCGATTTAAATCATCATTTTCGAACACTTTTGTCCGAATCGGAGAATGAATATGGAGACTTACTTTATTACTGTGATGTTCGTTGGCTTAGTCGTATTCCCTCCGTGAAGAAATAGCTGGCTTTCTTGAGAGCAAAAACATGAACGCCCAAGAATTTCGGGATCAAAAGTGGCTTCCAAGCTTCGGGTTTCTAGTCGACCTAACGAGGCATTTGAACAGCCTGAATTTGCAGCTTCAAGGAAAAAATCAACTGATCCATGAAATGTGGAGCCACGTTACTGCATTCGAAACAAAGCTTCGATTGTGGGAAAACCAGCTTGAGAAGTCTAATTATTCGCATTTTCCTACACTCGCGGAAAGAAACCCAGAAGAAAGCTGCGAATTTGTGGCAGCGATACGCACTCTAAAAAGCGAGTTTGCCTCACGTTTTGCTGATCTCCGATCACACGTAGGCGATTTCAGGATGTTTAGTACTCCTTTTGATGTCGACGTAGAAAACGTTCCGGATAATATTCCGATGGAGCTCATTGAGTTGCAATGTAATGATGTGTTGAAATCAAAATTCAATGCAGGTGGTGTACCTCTAACAGATTTCTACAAGAAGTATCTTCTTGAGTCCGGGAGTCACCCGAATTTAACTAATCCCGCCAAAAGGATGGCGTCAATTTTCGGTAGCTCTTACGTGTGTGAGCAATTGTTTTCAAAAATGAAACACACAAAAAATTATTTGAGAAATCGAATTACTGACGAACATTTGGGCGACGTACTGCATTTGGCATCGTCTGGCATGTCGTGTGATATGAAGAAACTTTCAGCTACCAAACAGCACCAAGCGTCACATTAATTCTAGTTCAACTAAGTCAAATAAATGTTAAATCGAATATCGAACCCGTTGTCGGTCATTTTCTATAAAAGTAATTCAATGCACTGACTGTCTCTTTAGATTGAAAATACAGACAATTCTTATAATAAAGCACATTTCGGATTTAATAAACATCTTTCCTGATCCTAAAAAAAAACATGGCTGAATTTTGAATTAATAGTTCAAAGGATTAATCCGGCCCGCCACTACCCTGCATGCTTTTGTTCTGGCCCGCGTTTAGTAAAAGGTTGCCGACCCCTGCTTTAGTGCCTGCAGTGTTGGCAATGGAGCAGCCAATTGACAACGTGCGTGTTTTAGCAACACATCCTATTGTAGTTGAAGAATTCTATTGTAGTTTCTGACTGGTAAGGAGTGATAAAATCTCATGTTCTTCTAACTGTACAATATTTTCAAGGTGTGACTGTGGGAAGTGTGTAAGTATATGCCTCTTCCCGTCAACAATTACTGTTGCAAGAGGAATCGCAACTTCCTAGCCAAGATCGACGCTAACAGCGATTAGTATCACCTACGTCGAACGTAGCACTTATGGTAAAAACGGGGCCTCTTCGATGGCGATTCAGCTGGTCACAGGGGATGAAGTCCCAAGGGACGAATTCCCGGACCCAGAGCCACCAAACGAAGTGGCCCCCCAACAAAAAACAAATCTCGAATTCAAATTGTATATATATTTTTCATACGTGAATCAGAAGGCCGTGCAGCCCTGATTACTGACGAGGAAGGGAGGGGGGACGGTGAACAGTATCAAACAACGGGAGACAATGACGAAAACTAAAACGATCAATCAAACAAGATTCACTTCCTCTCTCTCTAATGTAGCGCATGAAGGCTTGACTGGACCAGCGACCGAACCTGCGAACTGCATGATCTGGAGCGCCCGAAGCGGCCAGGTCGGTTGCTGCACCGATTCGGAACGAATGGCTGGAAAGGTTCCTCCCTCGCCTCGAGGTAACAGGCTCGCAATAATGGAATTCCAACGCCTAGCAAGCAACGGCAGCCCTGACGGCCAAAGGAAAAACGCTTCCGACGCCCGATTTGGGAAAGATCTTCGCATCGACAAATACCGCACCAGTGCCCGATGGCCACACACAGAAGCCCCCGTTGCACGAAAAGACACGGCCGCGCCTAGCTCCTGCTGATCGGTTGATCGGTTTTAGAGCGACAAATTTTGGAATAAAATGGCGCCAAGAGGCACGTGCGTAAAATGTTCTTACACTTGGCAAGATTGCAACCCACGCAGTGGAATAACCTCTACCTGTCCTCTTAGAACACGCATCAGCCGTAGACAGTTACATCGACAACGAGATTGCCAAAGGTCACGTAGCCGGGCCCTTCTGTGAACCCCCGTTTCCGCATTTCACCGTTAACGCAGTAGGTGTCGTTCCCAAGAAACCGTCTGGTATAAGACTAATCCTCGACCTCTCTCGGCCTAAGGGATCAGCCATTAACGACTCCAGACGAAGCCATTAACTTATTCGCCATTAAGCCATTAACTTATAGGCCATTAACTTGTTCCAGACGAAGCTGCCAGGGTCACGTACCACGACATTTATCACGCCATTCAGCGCCTCCAGTCCCTCGGCCTTAAATCAAAAATCGCGTACATGGCCAAAATCGACACTAAGAGCGCGTTCCGCTTATACCAGTAAAGAGTGCGCAGTGGGCTCTCTTGGGGTTCAAATGGGGCAACCAATACTTTTGCGACAATAAACTTCAGCTGCAGATCTTCGCCTCGCATCTTTTGTGAATTCGCAGATTTACTGCGCGACGTCGCTAGAGCCGTCGCGGACTCCGAGGCATCAACAATTACATCGATAATTTCTTCGATAATCGAAGACTCTCAAGAGGAGTGTGCCAGATCACTGTCCGTCTTCCAGTCCATCTGCGACGGTTGCTCCATCCCCCTTGCTGCAGAGAAAACTGTCCTACCCACAACGCGTTTACCATTCCTAGGTTACATCCTGGATTCCGCTGCCAATTCCATCTCCTTACCGGACGACAAGTTAGCAGCGATATCGACTGAGCTCGCTTCATTTTCTCTCGCTAGGACCGTTCGCAAGCGGACACTGGAGTCTCCTGTATAGGAAAGTTATCATTTGCTGCCACGTGCGTCCCTTGCGCAGAATCTTCTTGCGGTGAGCCTACAACGCTCTGTCCAAGGTAAAAAACCACAACCACTTTGTTACCATCAACGCCGGTCGGCGAGCTGACCTCCTCTGGTGGAAGAGGATGCTCCCCCTCTTCAACGGCACGGCACCCATTCTCCAGGGTGTCCATCCGTGTCCGGGCGTGTTCCATCTCCATACCGACGCCTCGGGAACTATTGGCTGCGGAGCATGTTGGAAGGACCGCTGGTTTGCCCTGCGCTGGTCTCCCGTCCTCGGCGACACCGCGATTTCCATGGCTTGGAAAGAGGGATTCCCCATTCTCGTTGCCTGCCTGATTTGGGGTTCCTTCTGGCAAGGCAGAAAAATCTTGCTCTTTTGCGACAACCTAGGTCGAAGCGTGGGCGTCCGGTTCTGCTCGCGCGCCGCCACTCGCAGCGTTGGTTCGCGAAATTGGTTTAGTGGCTTGTCGTTTCCATTTTTGGTTGCATTTAAAACATATCCCGGGGAAACTCAATGTCGCGGCTGATTGCTTATCGCGGGGAAATCTTGTTGGTTTTTTCCAGGTTCGTCCGACAGCTCGTCGGTCTCCCGAACCCGTCCCGAACCCGATTTCAGTTTTCGTCACTTCTCCGAATCCGTCGCTGGCAGATATTCAGTGAGGCAATCTCTAGTGGATGAAGCTCGGGCTCTACTCGAGTCATCAATAGCCTGTATAGATGCGTATAGATAGATGCATCTATCTATCGCATCTATCTATCTATAAATGCGATAGATAGATGCGTATATGCGGTACATCCGGGACCAGAACGCTGACGCTAACTTCGAATAGTGTAATCCCTCCTCCCTCCATGTTATCCATGGTGTTGGTTTCACTTCGTCGTTGACACATCTCCTGGCTGCATCTTCTGGACACATCCTGGACACATCCTGGACTGCATCTCCTGGACACATCTCCTGGCTGCACATCCTCCATCTCGTTTTCCCTCCCTACCCTTACCCATTTTCTCTCCGGACTCTCGGTGGAAGCGGCTCTGTCCCGGGACTTCCGTCCCTAGGAACCCGAGTGGAGCTCCCACCATTGAGGCCCTAATTTTTATGCAATTCATCAGCGCAGCGGCTCAGGGAATCGGCTAAAGTCTCTCAACAAGCCTTAGCCGGTGAAGGTGCCACAAATTTCCCCATCTACATGCTAATTGCTACACGGAGATTGAAGCCTTACCTTTTTTGCTGCATCATGAATGCCTTCTGAATACGTACATAAAATGGTGTTCTTATGCCAATGCGAAGAAGAAAAAGTTGCCAAATTATGACGAAGTTGATGTATGAATAAACGTATTATTAGTATAATTAGTATAAATAAGTAGTATAATTACTTTACAACGTTTTGTCAATAGCGGAAGTTCCACCAGTTGTTGGGGTGCCGCGTAGCCCAGGCACAGTAGCCGGTCTAGAAAACTTCGTGGGGACAGCGGTTGGCAACAAAACCCTACCGCGATCTGTTGACCGAAATCCCATTGCTATTTTCTGATCAATACTACTATCAAATTGATCTTCGGTGAAAGGTTCACCACAGAGAGATACCGAATTAGTTTTGGGGTCGACATAATTCGCTCTAATCCTTTGGACTTGCAATATCCATTGCCGTCTTCTCTGTGGATCTTTGGGGAATTTATATATCACTACCACCGAACTTGAATTGTTGTTACACCCGTAAGCAACTCAGTAGTTCCCATAACGTTTGGGTATCTTTGCTGGCAGCTCACTTGCCATTTTACACACTAAAACTATACAAAAACAACAGGGAATATAAGCGCACCGTGTCAAAACAATTGCCGCAAGCTCTACCTGTCATGCCGCGGAACACCTGACGTAACACTTCCAGCAGAGGTGCCGATCCCCCCCTCAAGCCCATAAGGAGTTCCCCACCCCAACCCATACAAATCCCCCCCCCCCATTTTCGAGGGGGGGAATTCCATTCAATCCCCACCAGTGGTGACGGGACTAGTAGATCTCTTATGCACGCCCAATCCAAACAAATTTGTAAAGTCCAAAGATAATCCAAAGAACCAGAGAATGAAGATTTGAGAACCAGAGAATAAACCATCAATTTGAAAGCGGTAGTCGACAATATACCCGCTAGAGGCACGAATCTACTATAACTGTCATGCAAAACCTTATAGCAAATTCCAATCGGACCACCAGAACGGGAAGGTTGAGAGTATATTGTGTGGAAGATTATCCCATATAAATCCAAGCTTTTACGACAGCACGAATACCAAATTGTTGTTTCCTAGCACTTGCACCAGGTTATCTAAAATACGCAAGGGAGCTTGTCAAGGAAAGGTGGACTAGTTATAGATAAAGAAGGATTTGAGAAAAGTTCTATCCAAAATGGATAAGTTGGCCATGAAAAGAACCGGGAAAGGAACGAAACCAGTAGGGACGGAAATCAAAGCACGACCAAGTGCGAGTACAAGCGGCTTCGTGGCAAAAAAGGCAACGGGTAGGATCTTGTCGGAAATTCTGATTTCCTCCTATTGCTGTCCTATCCCATTTCTATCTTAACTCCTATTCTATTCTTCACAGCACGTGCTCAATGTTCAGTTTGTTCCCTATCGATCGCTTCTTTCTGTTTTCAACTTTGTTGATCCATCCTTTTCGATCCACCCTACACGTGTTGCCAAGGCTAACCTTTCCCTCAGTACTTCTAAACGCTTCTTCTAGTTCTTTCTCCTACGTTTGGTACCCTATAAAAGGGAGCTGTTTTTCTCTATTCGAGGCAGTCAATGTTTGATGCTTCCCTTAGCATCCCTCTCTTGGTTCCGTTGTGCGTTGCCTTGCTGGCATTCAATAAAAAGTCTTATGACATAACAAACTTATTCGAACTAAAAATAAAACACAACGCAGGGTTTAAGTTTCCCTATTAATTTCCTGGTCAGTATTTTTGACAGGTCTGTCCTGTCAACCGGCTCAGATCCGGAACGTAACCGGGCAGAGGAAAACAGTGAAAGACCAGTTATTTTTAGAATTAAAGAAGTGGAAGGCCTAACTTTCGCAAAAGTAAACCCAATAAAGTTAGCCAAGGCACTAGAAGCCTTTAATGTAAAAAATTTGAAGACCTAGATAACCAGAGAAGGTTACCTTTTAGCTTACCCAAAAGACAAGTTAGTAAGAGATAAAATGTTGAAGGTGGAGAAAATAGGGGAATGGGTGGTAGAAACTAGGCTGTCTTAGCCTTTAAACATGGTGCATGGAATTGTGCGTCTACCAGGAGTGACAACAGAAGAAGTCGAAGACGAGCAATTTGAGGGAGTATGTGCCGTAAGACAACTTTTCAAATTCATAGTAAACGAAGGAGGAGAACGGATGAAGTCTCCTACGGGAGTTTTTCATTTAATGTTTGATAAGACGGAACTCCCCAACCACGTAAAAACTTGGTCTATCATAATACCGGTAACGGCTTTCGAACCACGTCCAATGAGGTGTTACAAATGCCAAAGCTTTGGACATTAGTTTAGTTTGCACATTAGTTTGTCTTGCACGGCTAAGGAACGGTGTGGCTTTTGTGCAGAGGATCACCGGACTAGAAAAAGAATGAAGAGAAAGCACCAAACTGTGCAAAATGCAAGCAGAACCACGAGGCGTCAGATAATACATGTGAATATTTTGAATCAGCAAAACACAGATAACAGAGAAATAAAACACAACAGAAAAAAACCGCACCTGCAGTACAAAGCGCGAAGAAAGACACAGGGTTAGATAGGAACAATGAAAACACCGCAGGCCAGAAAACTCATCTTACCTATAGGGAGGTGACGGTAGGCAAAGACGAAATAGACAACAAAGACAACAGAAACAAGCTCAGAGAGAAAGTATGTCACAACCCTCGCGCAACGTAATCGCACCACTAATTGTAAGTTTAATTGGGGAATGTCTATCCATATTTCTTAAAACAGGGAGCTGGGAAGAGAAATGGAGAGAAATAGGCATGGAGAGCAATGGAGAGAAATGTGCATGTCGAACAGTATTAAAGGACCCGGCAAATATACATGCTCTTATTTCATGTTTTACCCATTTTTAAAAATCGTAGCTTGGACTGCCCGGAGCATAAAACCTCACCTAGCAAGCTTATGCACAAACATTAGTGAAATTAATAAAAAACAGATGTAATATGTGTAAGTACAACAACGGGAAAATAGGAACCAAATATCAAAAGAAGAGTATACATTTTATCTTGACCAGATTGGCAAAAACAGCAAAATTCTTCTCTTTGGAGACTTTAATTCGCATCACACTCTCTAGGGGAGGAAAAACGCTGACTATAGAGGGAAGGTTTTTGTCAAATTTGTGGAAGAATGGGAAAAATTAATGTTAATTAGCCCGAAAGGGGAAGGCGCAGGTTTAGCGGGGATATGCTTTGCTTCTAGTAACATATACGACAAGACACGAGCTGAAGTAGGTGGATTATTACAAAGTGACCATTTGCCTTTGATTATAAACCTGGAGGGCGCCGCTAACAATAGGGACAGGGAAGTAACACAACGTTGGCTCTTTAGCAAAGCAAAATGGAAGGATTGGCACGCAGAATTAGAGCCGGGATATTCAAAACCTGACTGATACCGGGAGGGTAGAAGAAAGATATACGAATTTTATAGACCAGCGAACTACAGTGAGCAAAATGCACATTCGGCTATTGGGAGGGAGTACTAATGGGACATCGCATCTCAGAACCAAGCTGTCAGACAAAATTAGGAAACCTTGGTGGGATGAGAATTGCAGCAAAGAGCTAAGCAAAGCTAGAGTAACATATAGAACGTTGAAACGTAACACTAGTACAGAAAATGTAGATGAATGCAAAAGAGCTCAAGCGCGCAGCAAGCAAACCTCCCAAAAGGCAATTCTGGAGAACTAAAGTTGAGAGTTTTAAAACACCAATGAAAGAAGCGTGGGGACTTATTCGTGCAATGGAGGATAAGGTTAGATCGCGTTTAAGGAAAATCACCAACCCAACGGGTGAGATAAGAGAAAGCGAAGAAACTGCAGAAATGTGTGAACGACATTTTGGTAGTTTCCAATCGACAGCACCGGAACGGTCGATCCATATGTGGATGAAGACTTGATTAAATTAGACATAATCGGATAAATGCAAAGCTGCAACGAGCGCGCTCAAAATAGAGCGCGATAGTACACCGATATTACTGCTATCGGTGTCGTTTTGGTGGCTCCTATAATAATTCTCAAGGCTCTGTTTTGGATCACCTCAGGGCATTGTAGTTTTTTAAACATTTATATCTTTGTATACTATGGAGCCATATTCCAGTTTTGACCTTATAGAGGGTTTTTCATTACTTGTTGGCTACTCCCCAAGTGGTCCCTGCTAGTCTGCTGATCATCCCTATAGCTTTCATCCCTTTTTTCTTTATGTCTTCTAGATGTTCTGAGAATGACAAAGTCTTATTAAAGGTCAAACCCAGAAATGTAGCCGTCTTCACTCTCGCT
Source organism: Lepidurus arcticus (assembly GCA_003724045.1). Lineage (NCBI taxonomy): Eukaryota > Metazoa > Arthropoda > Branchiopoda > Notostraca > Triopsidae > Lepidurus > Lepidurus arcticus. The sequence goes on from RJJA01000317.1 coordinate 16,043, forward strand.
AACTCCTTCCCATTGAAACCTCGAATTTAAGAGGTGACAAGCCCATCAGCGGAAATTCTCGAACCTCGAAATTGAACCCCTACTTGGACGAAGAGGGAATTATGAGGGCCCGAGGGCGTTTGGAGAACAGTACCTTGGAGCCCGGCGTAAAGAACCCAATCACCCTGCCCGATGATTGTCCGTTATCTAAACTGGTGATCGCACAGATCATCAGAGGCTTCATCACTCGTCAGTGGAGCGTACACTCCATGAGATCCGGTTGACGTATTGGATTCTCAAAGGGAGAAAGTCTATTCGTAGTTGCGTCGCAAAGTGTCCCACTCGCCGTCGAAATAATGCTAAGCCCCAAATTCCGCTCATGGCCGCCCTTCCGGAGCATCGGCTCCAACTTTTTCTTCCCCCTTTCACGCATACGGGGATTGATTACTTTGGCCCATTCCACGTGACAATTTTAAGACGGACGGTGAAAAGATATGGCTGCCTCTTCACCTGTTCGGTGACCAGGGCAGTTCATATCGAAGTGGCTCACAGTCTCGATACTGACTCGTTCCTGCAAGCCTTTAGTAGGTTTTGTGACACACGCGGAAAACCGAAGGTATTGTACTCGGATAATGGTAAAAAATTTGTTGCAGGAGAACGCGAGCTGCGTAATCTGTTTGCAAATTTGAACTAAGAAAGGCTTGTGCATTCATTGGCTTTGGGCAGCATTGAATGGTATTTTTCACCTCCCGCAGCGCCACACTTTGGTGGCGTTTGGGAAAACCTTGTTAAATCTGCTAAGGTAGCTCTTCGGAGCGTTTTAAATAAAAGGACGCTGACGGACGAAGTCCTGGTGACCGTCATGACTGGAATCGAAAGTCTGCTGAACGGAAGACCACTCATGCATGTCACAGTCGATCCGAACGAGCCCGAAGCTTTGACGCCAAATCATTTTTTGCTGGGACGACCTAATCCTAGATTACCTTCTGATATTCTCCTGCCTGAAGAAATTAACCTTAAGAAGAAATGGCGTGCAGCGCAAGTGATAATCGAGCATTTCTGGAAGAGATGGATTCGCGATTACTCCCCTATCTCATCGAACGGCGAAAGGCTGTCCGAAAGGCGAAATCTGCAGAAGGATGATATCGTTATTGTTGTGGACCAGAATTCTCCCCGAGGTCAGTGGCCGATTGGACGAGTTTTTGAGACCTTCCCGGGCAAGGACAGCATTACGCAGACAGCCTTGGTGAAAACTAGGCACGGAGAGTACGTTCGGCCTATGGCAAAACTTTGCCTCCTGGAAGCGGCATCTGAAGCTGTTACTGTGACTAGTAACGGGGATGGTGATGTTACCTTCCACCTTCCGTATTGGATACGGAAGGTGGATTTCACTGTTGCAAAATTCATTGTTACCCGATTACATGTTCTCGCTAACGTAGACACTCACGTTCCGTTCTCGACAACGGTTAGTCGACCACGGTTAGTCAAGTCAAGTACTAGACGGTTAGTCAAGTACTAAATTTTCGATCCCAAACTTGTTTTTTGACGCACTTACTTTCGTAATTCGTACAATGGCGTACGCCAACGCGCCAGTCAACAATGAATTCTCGGATGGCGAGCGTGACGTCAACAATGAATTCTCGGATGACGACTGTGACGCGTCAGACTTTCGTCTTTTGCGAAAGCTTCGTACCGAAGCCACGAAGCGCGTCAACGTGTATCAAACGCATTGATGCACACATCGCAAACCGCGGCAGCCGCAGCGCACTCGAAGTTCTACGGCAGCAGCTTTCCTAGGGTCTCAAGGAATGTGCAGACCTTAACAAACGCTACATGACGGCAAGCAGCATTAGCAATTATCGAGGATTCGGATGCAAACAAATACCTTATCCATGACTCAAGGGCGGCGCTCAGTGTTATTGCTTCGTATCAGTATTATTGCTAGGGCCTACTTCAAGATAGTCCAACATATTCAGAGTAGAATACGGATTTTACAAACAAACAACTTTGCAATAACGTTGCAATAACATAACGTTGCAATGGGTCCGTGCCCATGTAGGTATCCCTGGTAATGAAGCAGCAGATTCGGCGGCAAGGATTTGCAAAAACTCCAATCAAATAATATTAAGAGAACTCACAAGACACGAAATCACATCCGTAATCAAACAAAAGATAGAGCAAAAAGTACTCCAGCGCTTAAAAAACAGCTCTTTACAAAATCTTGTTCAATTTGCTACAAACATCAGACCAGCACCCTGGTTATTGCATAAAAACAGGAAAATGGCAGTAGTTATTTTAAGATTGAGATGTGGACACGGAAGAACAATGTCATGACAGCATAGATTTAACTTAAAAAGAAATAGCGTGTGTGATAGATGTGGTGAGAAAGTATATACGGTAGAACATAAGATCAGTGGCGCCGTTTCAGATTTCAGTCAGGGGGTGCCAACTGAAAACAATATACAAAACATGTTATAGAGGAGACAAAAAGAAGTGTTCTGGCTGAAGAACCCCCTATGTCAATTATACATATTGTCACGGCTACATTTTGCATTGCTTGCTATTTTTGCATGCTTCGCTTGATTCATTTAGCTTATTCAGGGTAATGCTAGGGAATCCATCCGCCTGTGTACCGCATTACGCGTCCTGTACGGATACACCAGGCAGGATGGAACCCTGAAGGCGAGGAGGATGGCGGAGCGTTAGAGAGTCGAGAGTTGAAGGGCTGGAGAGTGGTGATGTGTTAGGTGGGAGTCCGTTGTTTTTTCATGTAGGGCTCGTCCCTCTTTTCTTTACCACTGTATTTTCCCCAAATACAGATCTTTAAACCCACCTTTCCCGAACGTTACTTTAATCCCTTGCCAGATTGATGCCCTGGTAAAATTATACCGTTACAATTGGTGCATCGACCGGGAATGGTGGTTTGATTGGTAAAGTTAAGCTAAGTGTTTCGTGTAAACGTTACTGGGACTTGTGAAGTCTCTTGAGTGACAGTGGGGCGGTCCCGAAGACCGTTGGACCCGGCAAAGACGTCCCTTGCCCAAATCGCCCGAACACACGTATTCCAGGGGCCCCAACGCTACCTCCGAGGGAGTCCTCGTTCGCCCATTCCGTTACTGTACGCAGGCAGCACGGAAAAACACGACCGGAAGCGGCTAATCCCTCGTGGCTCTATTCGAAGAGTGCTGAACGAGTCCTCTCTCCCCGTGACATTCTTACGCTCCCACGTGACTCTATCGAGCCCACCGACGCCCATTTTAGAAACACAGTGGCCCCCGTGGAGCTCCGCCGAACATACGGAGGACGACGAAGCCGACCGTTCCCAGAATCCGGATCTCGACCTAACGTGTTACGTCATACAACCTAGCGAGCCGGAATCCAGCCCGGAAACTCCTCGCAGGAGGTACCAATTCCCAGCAATAAGGGAGGAGTTGGAAGGGATCGAAAGGTCGACTACTGAGGCCGGTCGTACCACTCCATCGCTGCGAGGATCTGTTGCGAGGCTCGCGGATCTTCTGATCGAACCCAGCATCCCTGCTCCGACCAAGGCCAACCCGGTGGTACCCCACGCACACAAGCTGCGAAAGGCAATGAGTGCGCCGCGGTTCGCGGGAATCCACGATGAGGACCCCTTACGTTTTTTGTCCAAATACGAGCAAATTGTCGTTTTTAATGGATGGAGTGATCAAGATAAGCTCGAGTGCTTCAGTACCAGCCTAGATGGTATGGCAGACACTTGGTACCATAACAAGTATCCCGTTGGTGTGTTGCCGCCCCCTTCCTGGGGAGTGTCGAAAGACGAATTATATAAATTCTTCGTCGGATTTTCCGTAATACCGCCCGCCTGGAAATGCGTATTCAACGCCCCGAGTAAACGGTCAACGAATATTGCATAGACATCATCAATATATGTCGTAAAATTCACCCTACCATGTCGGATCATGACAAGCTAAACCACTTGTTCAGGGGGTTACGACCCGCCTTAGTGGAGCCGTTGTCACGCACGAATGTGCAAACCTGTGAGAGGTTCTTAGAAGAGGCGAACCTCCTGGAGTTTAGCCAGGAGAGGAGCAGGGTCTCCCAATCATGGTGGACCAGTATGATGAGAAATGAAGAGGCCAGTGCAAGACAGGCCACGATAGCTGGTGTAGATGTGTGGTGACAAGCACACCTGTTGTACCAACTGAACCTCCTCGTCCAAGGAACCACCCGTCGTCGGAAGCCAGCGCCATTGCAGAGGCCTTAGTAAACTCGCCGGGGAATTCCAGCAGTTCCGCGAGAGTTTCGCGAAACCGCAAGGTAAGGTTGGCATCCACATTCTCCCACTCGTTTCTATCCGCCCAACTCCCGAACGCATGACGGGAAACCTATCTGCTATCGCTGTCAGAAACCAGGGCACATTGCACGCTATTGTGCCAACCCTGAGTCCCGGGAGCGTGGTCAAGATCACCGGGAAACAGGAAAGGGAAGGTAATGAATCCCAAGGTAAAGGTAGGGGCGGCAAGCCTAACGTCAATGGTCTCTCTGGAAGGCCCTCAAGTAGCGATCGCGAAGATTCTGGTTCGGAAAACTAAAAAGGGCGGCTTCAGAAGTTGGAGTCGCCCAGGCCGTTGATATCCCCCTCTTATGTGTGTTCTGTCCAAACCTAGTAAGAGAGCGAGTAATTTGTAATGGAGTAGAAACAGTAGCCATCATCGACACCGGTGCGGCCGTGAGCTTAGTTTCTGAAGATTGGGCCCTACGTAACCAGGCGGAGTTAGTATACTGGGAAGGCCCAGGAATCGTGGTGGCCAATGGAGAACGAGCTCAGGTACGAGGTGGCGTGTGGCTTGTGGTTCGACTCGCAGGTAAAGAGGTACATACGAAAGCAGTCGTATTCAACAATGGTTTGGCGGAGTTAATCGTAGGCAACGACTTGCTTAGGCAATTGGGCGATGTGACCCTCCGATACCGAGATGATGGTTTTACCTTAGCAGGCCATCGTGAGAAGGAAGGAAAGGCAGTCGGAGAGAGGTCGAATGACGCAATTGCACCGGCAGTGAGTTGTCAAAAAAGAGATAGAAACAAGGACAAAAATGTAGTGGGAATGCTCAATGCCACCGAGCAGCTAGACGAAACCAGAAAGATTGAAACCGATCGACAGCTAGGAGCAAAGGGACGAGTAGAGCTGCCAATTGTCCTTTCCAGTGAGGGAAACGAAATAATTGGAGTAGTAGAAATTCACGAGGAACGGGCAGCGAGGCAAGATAGGAGAATGAAGGATAAAATGGCCGGGAAGACAGAGAAAATTCCGAGCGTGGAACGAGAGCTTGAAGATCAAATTGAGGAATGTACGCCAGCTGGTTACGCTGTAGTGGCTCCCGTAACACAACTCTCGGATGGCAAGGACGTTCCAAGCCTTGCTCAACCCAAGACTCTGCTGCGGGGAAGCCCCATGTCGGTCCTAGCTTCAAATTTGCAAGTGCAAACTGATCTTTCAGGCGGTGCAAAATCTCCTCAACAGGTGGCGCCACTAGTTCCTCCATGTACTGACGTCCTTGCCAAATGCATGAGGGTCCCACGGGAAACCCCCGCAGGGCAACTCGAGATACGCCACGAGGAATGTATACGCGATACCGTTTGTGAGAAGCCCCTGACCTTCGCTAAGCAGATTCAGGATGGAGCTAGTGAATTTAACACCATCACATGCGTGACCCAGAGCCAAACAGAAATCATGTCTTCTAATGAAGCGCGTGTGGACGCGAGAATTGACAAAGTTTGTTGGGGAATTCCTCTGGAGGTACGGCGACATACAGATGTAAAGGAGAGCTTGTCTGTATCTATGTCTCTAGTAGCTAAATACCGGGAAGAGAGGGGAAGAAATTCTACACCTCTCTCTCTAGTGCCACCCTTCTTTCGTTCCATGTGCATTTTCCTTTTCCAAGATCTCCACGCGAAACAGTCGGCGAAGCGCTACCAGTTGCCCCTCTCACGGAAACGAGAGATCAAGGCGCGAATTCCAATTTTCCCACCGCTCATTCGTTAACACCCGCCGAGAGCGAAGCCAAAGGCAATGGCTCTACCGCGAAAGTAGATCGGCATGGAATTGCTGTGGCGGATGTAGGGTGCCACGAGGCAAAGTTAGGTCAGGACAAGTCATGGGATCCAGGAGGCACAGATTGTTGCGAAAATCCTTTAGATATCTATAAAGAAAATCCCATCTGTACGCCTATCCCAACAACCGAGACAGCTGGAAACGACCGTGACACGGTCAGCGAGAGAGACAATCCTTTTAGTTGCATGTTGCTGGCCACAAAAGGAAAAAGTCAAAAGAAGCAAGGTAGGCCGCTTAGGTTAGTCTCCTTGCAGGCCCACAAAATTCCCACGCGATCGGGAATGCCCATTCATGTCAACCATGTGAACAGGGATTCAGACAAATGGGGCGAGTGTAAACTAACACCGAAGTCTAAAGGCGAAGCTCAAGATTTCCTGGTAGAACCCGAGAAGCGATTATTAATCGAAAAAGGGATTAGCTTAGGCCGAAGTGTAACTACCTTTCAGGGTGGGTACGGTCTTCTAATGCTAGTAAACTTTGGTCCGGAGGCCCAATGGGTGGCCGCAGGGACAGTTTTAGGCAGTGCAGAAGATCAGGTACCCCACATAGTTGGAGTAGAGAAAGGAGTAGTTACTGACGAGACCCTGGATAGCTGTATATCTGATCGATTAGACGATAATCAAAGGCAAGCGCTT
>RJJA01000317.1:25191-43831 GCA_003724045.1 Lepidurus arcticus
AACGGCTTAACCGAACGTCTCAATCACACGCTAGCGGATATGCTTTCTATGTACGTAAGCAGCAACCACCGTGATTGGGTTGATTGTTTAGACGCAGTGACCTTCGCGTACAATACGGCAAGGCAGGAATCCACTGGAGCCAAAACTCTCTCTCGATGTGGCGATGGGTGCCTCTGCCGAGGTAGACGGGATAGATGACTCATGCTGACGTAAGCAGAGCGGGTCAAATAGCCAGTCGTATCTCAGAAGCTTTTAGCACTGTAAGACAGCGCTTAAATAGAGTTCAAGCAAAGCAAAAGGAACGCTGTGACGAATCTCACAAGGAGCGTTTCTACAACGTAGGGGATGTTGTATGGGTTTATACTCCGGTTCGGAAAGTGGGGAAGTCGGAAAAACTTTTCCATCGCTCCTTGGGCCCATATAAGATTCTTCGTAGGACGTCTCCCGTAGATTACGAAGTTGAGGGTGTAAAAAGACGGAAATCCGACATGGTCCACATTTCTCGCCTCAAACCTTTTGTAGACAGAATTAACGACTTCGACGAACCAACTTTGTTCGTCAAGTTGGGAGACGAACGAGATCTTGAAGTGCGCGACCGGACACTCGAAGTATTGGGTGAAGCTAGCGAGTTGGCGATAGAACCCGCTGACTTGCTTTCCCACGAAGCGACAGATACTGACAACGTTAACCCTCCGTAGCCTGAGGCTCCTAGACTCCGAACCTCATCTCCTCTTATGAGGCAGAACCAAAAACCCCTACACGGGGTTGGCTTCTATGGGGCCGTAGGAGCCGCGGTTCCGTCACCAGATTGGGATGGAATGCCGGTATTGGAAAAGATCCCGGCGTGGGCCCATACTACCCAGGTGGCCGCTATGATGGGCCGAGTCGCAGATGCGGTAGAGCCGACGAGGGTGCTGACGGTGTGCGTGGCCCGGGAACGCAAACGGGCGGAGATGGAGAAAGCGGAGCTGCAGGCCCATATCGTCGCCCTCCAGGATAGCTTGGGCCTGTTAGAATTAGATTGGGAGGGCCGCTTGGCTTGCCTCACCGAGAGGTTCCGTAACCTGGAAGCCCGGGTTATGGGATTCCAGTCCACTGGCACCAAGAGGTGCAAAAAAAAAGGAACGATGGAGACGAGGGGGCCCCATCAGGAATGTAAGAATGCTACTGGCATTCACCCGATCCCCATCATTGTTACCCCTGATCGAATACAATTTCTTCTAGCGCACAAATAGCCGGTTGTGTCGACTTACTCTCTTTTTCAGATGTGCAGTGCTGGACTCATCTAATACTCCTCCTCCCGGTTGAAGGAAGAAAGGATGAGAAATGGAAGGGCTTAATATGAGGTTTCAGGTATCCCAATGGCTGACTAGCCCAGCCCACCCGAATAGGCGGATACCGAGGCGAGAGGTTAGGGGCGATTAGTAGAGAAGGAAAGACATTAGTGCACGCAAATCAGGTTCAGTAAGGGCCGTGTAGCGGTTCCCACTACACGGGTAACGCTCGCTGCATGGCGTTCAGCGGAGCCCGCAAGTCGCAGCGCGATGAAAAAGTCAATTTTCTTAACCATTTTAATGGCGGCCACCATTTTTTCAACCAGTCTGAGCCTTAAAAAAATCAGCAGCTCGCCGAGACAGAGGGTGCAATTGCACCCTCCCCCAACGGCGCGCCTGCATAAGATTATGGAATGTCTGTATACCTCAATTGAACGTGAATACCTCAAGAATAAAATGATTAAAGAAGGAATGGAATTTAAGCTCAAGAACATTCTGGGGTTTGGCAACCTTACAGAACATAAGTAATTTTTAGCTCAGTCCTGTTTGGTGGACTACATAAGAATTACAGGACTAGTTGATGTCATCTAAATAATCGGTTCGTATCACCTTTCCTTACCATGCACTTTCTTAGTCACGCTCATTCCAATAAAACTGTGTAAATTCTATGTAAATTCGTGTTTGGCCCAAGGAAGACAGAAGGAGTAGACAGCGACATCTATTGGGAATGCTGCAGACGACGATGCGATGACGATTCGCCTGTCGTCTATAGCAACCGATAGCAACATAAAGAAGAAGAACCTTATAGAGAATTCCATTGGGAACCTGGTGCTACACTTTTTGGCACTGAGTGCCACAAATTCACTGTTGTAACCAGTGTTCTGGAACGGACCCAAACCGTTCCGTTCGTTCCGTTCCGTTCAATTGAACGGAACGAAGCGTTCTCGAAAATAAGCCGGAATGGAACGATGTTTTGGCCCGTTCCGGCCTAAGCCGTCTATTGGCCGTAGTGGGAAACTGTGAAATTCTCCAAATCAAAAGCTGTGATTCATATGGTAATGCAAATAGTTTCTATTCGTTACAATTCCTAGTGCAACTAATATAGTTGATTCGTTAACTGCCAATAAAAGCAAACCCAGTGATCAAACAAATCTCAGCCTCCCTTATATGATTCCAGAAACTCACCGAAGTGATTGTCAAATAAAAAAGTATGATTTGAAATGAACTTATTGGACGTAAAAGATCTGTAGAATACGATGAAGCACAAGTAGTAGATTACTTATTAGAAAAAAAAATTGAACTTAGCGGAGGCCTATAGTGAAAGACAAATAAACTGTCGGCTGAAAACTACCCATACTTAAGTTTTTCAGATGTTTAGACCTGTCAAACTAGGGTGTTTTACTATTCTTAATGAATTTTAGCTACACAGTATCTCTTAGTGATATTTTAACAGTTACTTTCAGTTATTTCTCATTTTAGATAGATAATAGTACAAATAATTCGGATTTTATTCCTATTTTAAATTTCCCGCTTCCTTGTGATAAATGAAGCCATTAGAAATCGATTATAAATTAGAATTCGACTGTTTTCCCTCGATATATAGTAATCGATTTTTATATCGGAACGGAACGGGAACGCCGCGAAAAATGCTCCGAACGGAACGGAACGGCGAGAGCTCGCCAGAGGAACGGAATGAACGCCGTTCCGAAAAAAACGACCGTTCCAGAACACTGGTTGTAACACAATTTTGCGGCACAACACACAATTGTGTGGCATTCAGTGCAAAAAGTCCTTCACCAGGGTTCCCAATGGAAAACGCAATTAGCCTAACCAATTCTAGCCAAACCGAACGCTAACCTAATCCCTGGATACAGAAAAAATAACATGCCGTAAATGAGAACTACGCTATATAGAAGAAACGTCAAGACGACGTTAATTTGGTGAACACTAATGTAATTTAAATTCAATATTCATTAGTTCACATTCCCAAACAGAAACTGTTCTCGTCATACCCACCGCACGCCACAGAATGGTTAGTGGTCAAATCGGTAATCTTTTGGTAAGTCCGATCCTCCGAAAAGGCGTCGTTTAGTAACTTCTAAGGTTCTGTTGTTACTGGAGGTTTTTTTACGATTTCCTGATTCGTATAATTTGTTAGTGACGAACAATAAAAGCTACAAGTCCGTTACATTTCCTTCCATCCTATTTTCAAGAGTTAAGTGTATAATAACAGTTTGATTAGGTTCACAATGCAGAAAGGAAGAGGAGCTGCTGCTCAACTTGTCAATGTCGTCGTCTAACGCATTTGCATAACACTTCTCATCAAAATGTCTATGCCCTTCTCATATTATAACAACTATCAGCCTTTTCCATCAGAGGGGGATAACGAAGATAATGGCAACGCAGAAAGTGGTCTCCTAATTCACGTCGTCCCAGAAAACAGCAAAGGTTAAAAATTCGCAAATTAACCCATCAATTAAATCTAAAATCAAGTAAATACAAAATATAGCATTATGTATGTCATTCTTTGTATAGCACGGTGGAATCACATCGAAGACTTGGATTCATTTTTTACCCGAATTTACCACTACCATCAACAACATGGTTTTTCATGCATGATGTTGCAAGAGTTCCTGGAACTCGTCCAGTTTATTTTTGTAGTAGGCTTTTCTACGTTCTTGCTCCAATGCGTCAACTATCCAGTGCTATTTCGGTAAGGTTTGACTTTCTTTTATCCTTAGTAAAAAAATACAATGCCAGTAAAATACGCTACAATCTCGTTTTTTAACGATTTTTCATAGAAACTCTTTGCCTAACAACACAGATAGCAGTCATAAAATTACCCTATCAGATGTCGTAATAGATGGGCAGCAATGTGTAGCGAGTTTTGATCCTGCCTTGTGGATATGTCTTCTCGTGGCTCTCGTTTTTTGGCTCCTAAGACTCACGAGAGTTATCTATCATTGCTTCCAGTATTGGGAAATCCGCACCTTCTATCTCACAGCTCTAAAAATCAGTGATGTAAAGAAAAAAACAAGAACAAATCGAAAATCCCATATTTGATATTTCCAAGCTTGTTTTTCACTATTTTTTGTTTTTTTGCAGTCGGATTTGGATAATTTAACCTGGCACGATGTCCAGCAGAAAGTACGTGACATCCAGCAAGACCAGCAAATGTGCATCCACAAACAGGATTTGACGGAATTGGACATCTATCACCGAATACTCAGGTAGCACTTGTCAATATTTCTTTAAATAGATATAATTTTATTAAATTCTTGCAGGTTTAAAAATTATATGGTAGCCCTGGTCAACAAATCCGTTCTTCCCCTCAAATTTCAATTGCCTTTCATAGGAGAAGTTCTATTCCTCAGCCGAGGTTTGAAATATAACTTGGAGATCCTACTTTTTTGTAAATTTCCCCCAACAAATCATTTATTTGATCTTAAATACCCGGTTTGATGGATTTTAGGGGGTCCTTGGGCACCGTTTGAGAACTCTTGGCAGTTAAAAGACGACTATCGCCGAGCCAGCAAACGAAAAGATCTAGCTAACGCATTGGCCAAACATATCTTCTGGGTGGGCTTGATTAATTTGGCTTTGTGTCCTTTAATTTTGCTCTGGCAGCTTATGTACGCTTTCTACAACTATGTAGAAGTAATCCCTACCCCCAGAACCTATTACTCTTCCTGTGTTTCAGCTAAATGAGTTATGTTTAGGTGATTAAAAGAGAGCCTGGGAGTTTAGGAGCTAGAAGGTGGTCCATGTATGGACGTTTGTACCTGCGCCACTTTAATGAGCTAGATCACGAGCTTAACGCCAGGTTAAACCGGGCCTACCGCCCTGCGACACATTATATGTCCATTTTTACGTCCCATGTTATGACAATTTTAGCAAAGTATGCAATTTATCCTATCTGGGAACCTTAACATCGTTTTATAGGAATATTACGTTTATCGCTGGAGCCGTTTTAGCTGCACTTGTCCTTTTAACTGTGTACGATGAAGACGTTTTAACGGTGGAACACCTTTTAAGCATTATGACTGTCCTAGGTGCAATTATTGCTGGATGCAGGTCTGTTTTTAACCAAATCCTATGATTCATTGTATTTATTTGTGATTTTTTTTTAGGGTTTTTATCCCGGATGAAAACTTGGTTTGGTGTCCAGAAACGCTCCTGGAAGCTGTTTTGATTCACGTCCATTATTTACCCGAGCATTGGAAAGGACAAGCTCATACCAACAAAGTGCGGGCTGAGTTTGCTCAACTATTTCAGTATAAAGCGGTGAATTCGTCTATCAATTAATTTATTTCTTAATTAAACTAATACGGCATGTCTCCTTTGATGTTTCGTTGCGTAGGTGTATCTTTTGGAGGAGTTGTTGTCGCCTGTTGTGACGCCTTTGATGCTCTGCTTCTTGATTCGTTCCAGAGCGTTGGAAATCGTGGATTTTTTGCGGAATTTTACAGTAGAAGTGGTCGGAGTAGGAGATGTCTGCTCTTTTGCACAATTGGACTTGCATAGGCACGGAAATACGCAAGTACAAGCCAGCGTTCAATCTGATTTGCAATCCAGTGCCCCCTTGGAGCCCGTTAGTGATCGATATAAGGTAAAAAAAATTAATTTTTCTGGTTTACTATCTAACAAATATGGATTATTTGGGGTATTATTAGGCGGAAGATGGGAAAACTGAGTTATCGCTGGTCCATTTTGCCTTGACTAACCCTGAGTGGCGGCCACCGCCGTTAGCCGAGTCTTTCTTAGCCGCATTAAAGAGTCATTTGCATACTGACGGCGCACATATACGTTTAGACAATCCATTTGCCAATACTTTATCTCCTCACTCTTCTTTAGGCGCAGGCGTAAGTTATTTTTGTCAGAGTATAATGTGATCTTAAGATTCAAATCCTTTTAGTACCAACCAGAAGTGGTTAGTTTGCTGAGACCTAGCATGGGTTTAGGTGGACTAAGTTTGCAAACCTCTTTAGCCACGCCTACTAGTGCAAACCCGGTCATTGGTGCCTTGAACCGAACGGAGGGACCCATGACCCCAGGGTCACAGCTCTTCTTGTATGAATTTGAACGACTTGTACAATCTAGATATCTAATTTCATGTTTCGCATGTTGTTGTTTTTACGTTTTAGGCAGCAAAGTTCTGGTCCTGAAGGTCTCATAGAGCAATGCGAGTCGCGATTGGTCCGTCCTGAACGGGTTTTACCCACAGTAGTGGAACCAGCAGCTGCAAATATGGCATTATCAGTGCTCTATTTGCACGATATCCATCGAAGGGTAAACATGGCATGGAAATGCTCGCATTTTTTAACGATTTTTCTGAAATTTTACAGAATCAACGAGGAAGAAGTACAGACCGAGGGGCGTGGCCTGGCCCGCCCCACGAATTGGGGCGTAATATGCCTGGTATCCAAGAATCGCCTGACGAAGAAGACCCACAGGCGGTTGAACGTCTGCCATTACTGCGAATGGCGAAATCTTCGTAGCGGAGAACTAAAGATTTATCTCCCGAACTATTTTCTCTTAATCTTGTACAGAAAAAGTATAATTTTTCTTGCGTATTCTCAGCCGTTTATTTGCTATTGTGTATGTGAAATAGAAAGTTAAAACAGAGAGAAAGTTGAACCTTTACATCGTTGTAAACTATAATTGTCATTTATTGGACATGAATTTTGCTAACAAAAACACACAAGTGAGCTCAGCCCACTCCTTTCAGATCTCCTGAAGAGCAGTGGAGATAAAAAAAACTGTTCTTAAATTTTGTTTAAGGCGTAATTATATAAGAGAATATATGCAAAAACAGGAACTCGATGAATTCTTTCTGACTATTAAAACGCCCTGTTACTGTATCCCACTGTCTGCTCTGTAAGAGAAGCAACGTCCTCTATATCCGTCATTTCGACTGTACAAGCATCACATTGCCCTGAGCAGTCGTTCTTTTTCATACAACCCGACTTGCCGCTTCCCGAGGAGTCACTGTAAATAATAAACTCAAAAAATAAATAAACTCAAATTCTAACTCAAAAAAATACCTTGTGGTTATGCTAAGATTCCGATCTTGGAGAGAGTACTGAGAGACACTGACTATTTTGGAGATGCCCTAAGAAATAGTACTTTCAAAAATGAGACCATTAAACAAAAACATCACTCCCCCAAAGTATTGCGACAAAATATACGCTTCCCAGGGTTACACAAGCGTTAGGATGAAGCACCCGAGCCAAAGATGTCACCTTCAACCGTTTCGTACAAAACTGGATCCTCCATTTGTTCAACTGTCTCATTGAGAAGGGGTGCTGACTCATCCAACGGAGCGAGACCAGGAGATAACGCCAAAAGCCAGAACTAGATTTTTACGTGAAAAAACATGACGTAAACATGACACTAAACATGACACTAACATACCCAAAAAGTTCGACATACAAGAAAAGCCTCTATATAAACGAAATTCAATGGACTTATACTTACGGGTAGTTTTGCACAGCCTATTCCTCCAAAGGCTACGATAAGGTGCATAGTAAGGAATATGCACAAGCAAACGTAAAAGAATCCAAAGATTCCTGTAGCCGTATAAATAGCCCAATGCGAAGGTAATTGGGTAATTACACTATAAATCACAAAGTACAAATTGATACTGATGATGACCACGCCTAAACCACAGGCTGTAATCTTATTAAACCTAAGAACAATGTTCATAAACTTCGGGTTTCAATGTTTCTAAAGGGGACTTACAATCCGTTGGCAAATTCACCCATGATTCGCGTCGAACTCGTGAAAGTTAGGGTCGGCAGGAGTGCAAAAGGCAGCTGCAAGCTCATGACAGCGTTTAGCATATCATTCAAGCTTGTCATTTCGTTAATATCTGAGAAAAGAGCGAGAAAAAACGTTGGAAACATGGCAATGCTACGTGTTAGTAAGACTCGCTTCCATCGCGGCCATTTCAAGTTCAAGAAGCCCTAAAATTAAAGAAAATTATTAAATTACTTTACAAAGTTCGATTATGCAACATAAAATACGACGTTTCACGCACTTCCATGACAAACTGGCCCGAGTACGTGCCAGTCATCGTACTGGATTGCCCCGCGGCTAAAATACCAATAGCCCAAACGTACATGGCAATGTCGCCGTACTGGCAACCCAAGAACACGCCCCCTTTATAAATATCTGCGTCTACTAACTCGGTATTGTTTGGAAAGATATCTCCATGGATGTTGTTATGTGCTATGCAATTAGCCAACTGAAATTGACAGCCGAATAGAGCGTTAAATTTGAGATTTTTGGACAATTACATAGTAACTAAAGACGGGAAGGTATGAAAGTATAAAGTTACCACTTCCTCGTTGGTTTTGCCGTACAAACCGTAACCGAATACGGCCACGACGAAGATATTGATGATAAACGAAACTGATAAGGCAATGCAAGACTCGATAAAAAAATACATCGTCCCTTCACGTACTGCAGCTCGATCCTTTCTGTTGATATCACGTGACTAGATGGCAGAGAACGTTCAGAATTATCACAAAATGTTACACTACTACAAGAAAAGTAAGACTAATAGTACATTAGAAGGACATGTAAATGCCTTTAAAGTAGACGTATAGTCTATTACGTACATACACATACGTATTAAGTACATTTACACAGTATAATAGAGTGCAGTACTCGAACTGTTGATTGCAGGATAGCCTTTTTTAATTTGACCAGCAATGACAGTGCTTGTCGTCGTTTGGACCAATCCTGTCGTTTACAGACCAGTACTACGCTTACTTAGGGCTCTTAACACTTAACCCTTCTAAACTCCCCTGTCAATTAAAGGCAGGTCATTCAATTGAATGGCATTTTGCAGCGAAACTAATCCCTTTACTTGACAAACAGGACAAAACAAGAAAACGCTTGGCGAAAATGAATTAAAAAAATATTTTTGTCAAGAATATTAGTTTTTGACGTGTCGCCGAAACGGAGGTGGTCACACAAGCTATCAAAATAAATAAATAATATTTGTGATAAAAATATTCTTGACAAAATATTTTTTTATTAATTTTCGCCACGCGCTTTCTTGTTTTGTCCTTTTTGTCAGAGATTGAGGGATTAGCTTCGCTGCTAAATACCATCTAATTTAATGAACTGTCTTTAAAAGGGGAGTAAGGTTTCAAAAGGAAAAAATATATGTTCGGTGCCATGTCCATGACCGTACCATGACCTATCCTTTGAATGATCGAACAAGTCTGTAGGTGCTTTGGTTAATTTAGAAGCTCAATCACAAAAACCGACGTTTTCTTCGTGCCAACACGCGATCGCCGTCCTATCGGGCCGAGATCCGCGCCTGGGAGCCTTTGGGCAAGTTTCGGGTCGGCCTTGCAGTCGCAAACGCGAGCCCATCCCCTGGCAATAGGACCGAACAGGGCGGTTCCCACTATGCGGGTAATCGCTTCCTACATGGCGTTCAGCGGAGCCCGCAAGTCACGGCGCAGCAGCAGTTTAGAAGGGTTATAGTGTTGAGAGCTCTGAGTAAGCGTAGTACTGGTCTGTAAACGACAAGATTGGTGCAAACGACGACAAGCACTGTGATTGGTCAATTTGAAAAG
Source organism: Lepidurus arcticus (assembly GCA_003724045.1). NCBI lineage: Eukaryota > Metazoa > Arthropoda > Branchiopoda > Notostraca > Triopsidae > Lepidurus > Lepidurus arcticus. The sequence goes on from RJJA01000317.1 coordinate 35,060, forward strand.
GCTATCCTGCGATCAAGTTTGAGTACTGTATATTACATATATGTATATATTACATTCGGGTACCTTATAACTAGATCCACATACTATTAGGTACATTAAGTAAAGTAACACATTAAAGTACATTAATATATATTAAGAATAGTTAGAAAAATACGCTAAAATAGTCTAACTAAGCGATAAATGTACGTAGAAGTACTTACTTTGACTAATGCGGAATGTAAGAATAAATTATGAGGCATAATAACAGCTCCGATTATGCCAACAGCTTGTAACATGCCATCTTTGCTGCAACCGGAGCAACCGGGAACAAAAAGTCCCCTAACTACAGCTGCTTGATCCGGTGGATTGGATATGTACTAAGAAGAACACGGAAACCACGCACTTGCAATTAGAAACTCCAACAAAACTTTCTTATGCGATTTTCTTACTTCGTAACCGAAAGAAAGGCCCATAACTGTGATCAAGAACCCAAAAAAGGCTTCTAGTTTTCGCAAACCGTATCTATCCAACGCCAAAAACGTGAAAGTATCCGCCACGGTAATGAGCACTCCTCCCCATAAAGGAATCCTAAACAATTTTCCAATAATTAAAGAAAAACGTTCGTTTGTCATGGGCTATCTTAGATAATATGCTACTTCTTGCTAGATAAGATGTAGAAAGCAATAGACGTGCCAATCACTTCCTGCATATCCGAGCCAATGATAGCAATCTCGGACATTATCCACAAAATCAATCGTGGAGTGCGAGGGTATTGACGGTAGCACATTTCTGCTAAATGGCACCCGCTCACTACTCCTAAACGAATGGCTAATCTTTGCATAATCAGGCCCATAATTGTAGCCCACATAAGAACCCACAGCAACTAAAAAAAATAATAATCAGAAAATGTTATTCCTTTAATTCTAGTCACTTACATTGTATTGCGCTACGGTACCAGACTGCAAATCGGACTCAATATTGCCAGGATCTAAGTACGCGATACTCATTAAGAATCCTGGTCCCATAAAAGCCCACAGCTTGCGAAAACTAAATTTGCCCTAATTTTGCCCCCCAAAGAATAAAATAATATTAGAATTTCAATTAAAAAATCGGTCTTTTGTTTTGCATTTAGTTTAGTAGTACTTCTCCGGCATTTGGAATGTGGATTTTTTCATCGGCAAAGTATGTGGATATTTCCTCCTCAGGTGATTCGGCTCCGGGAAGGTCGTGAGCATGTCGATTCCTCGTCGTGTTAGTCGAATCTTCTTTCCCGCCACTTTGGATGTCGTCCACGTTGTCTTGATCGGCCATGGCCTTAACAACGAAAATTTCACTGGATTGTTTTTAGACAGAAAAAGTCTGCTTTCAGACAGCATAAGAGGAGTTTGACTAAAAAGTGACGAGCGAAAGAGCAACGTGGTATGGTTTTATACTAGCCGAGCCCCATATGCTCTGATTCTGCTGCTAACAATTGAGGAACAAAAAGCGTTATCTTGAGGAATCAAGAGCGTTCAGACGTATTGTTTTCAAGTGGCACAGGACGATTCGTGAGCCCAGAAATTCTCTTAATTCGGCGAGGATCTTTTTATCAGGAATTATGAGGAGGGATCCTAGACAAGGCCATTCCTACGGACAGAAAAGACGGGTCCTTTTCCTTGGGGCTTGTTTTGTCGTCGTGTTGTTACGAGATTAAAATCAGTGTAAGTGTTCACAAACTAACATCGTGGTAGGGATTCCTGGCCTGCACTCTAGCACGTATACTTCCTAACTTTACTGATAAGCTGCTAACGTAAGCCTGGTTAATTTTACTCGTTTACATTTAAAAGATATTAAGTTTCAAGTTCCATAACGTTCGGTTTTGCAAGCAGAACACAAGTTCAATATGAATACAGGACGCAAATCTTCGTTGCTATGTGAAGGAATATAAGGGCGCTTATTGTTGCACTACACGTCTATGTCTATCAAACTTCGTGATAACTTAAATAGTTAATTAAGTACCAACTTAATTAGTTTAATTAATTACAGATCAAATCGAGATGAATTTTAACGTTAACGGAACAATTGGAGTGAATCGAATTCTAGGAAATTCAGAGCTGCAAACTTTCATTTGAACGACAGATTTAATATATTGCAACACTGGGAGGATATTTTATTCTTATATTTCCGAGAAAGCTGAATGTGACCTTAATTGGGGAGTAAGGTTTCAAAATGAAAAAATATATGTTATAGGAGAGACCAAGTTACATGTTCTGGCTGAAAAAACCCTACGTCAATTATGCATATCAACCGAGTAATTAATTATTTAGTGGTTTAAGCTCCGCACCATTACTACAAATTTCAAATTTTCCTATCCTTATAACATGGGGGGACAGTTGTCGGAGGCCTAGCGCCTTTACCTATGAGCGCATTGAAAATCGATGCCTAGTCTCATAAGAACGGTATCATTATCTTTCTTTTGAATGCTCAAACAAGTCTGTAGGTGCTTTGCTTAATTTACAAGCTCAATCACAAAAAACTTACTTTACTCCGCGCCATGACTTGCGGGCTCCGCTGAACGTAGGAAGCGTTTACCCACATAGTCAAAACCGCCTCGTGCGGTCCTATAGTAAGGGGATGGGCTCTCGACTACGAAGCCGACCCGAAACTTGCCCAAGGGCTCTCATCTGCGGGTCTCGGCCCGGCAGGACGGCGATCACGCTAAGAAAAAGTCACTTATTGCGATTGAGTTTGTAAATTAACCAAATCACCTACGAACTTGTTTGAGCCCTCAAAATAAAGATCAAGGTACTGACCCTATGAGACCAGGGATAGATTTTGAATGCGCTCATAGGTAAAGGCGCTAAGCCTCCGGCCAACTGTCCTCCCGTGTTATAAGGATAGGAAAATTTGAAATTAGGAGTAAAGGGGCGGATTTTAAACCGCTAAATAATTAATTACTCGGTTAATTTGCATAATTGACATGGGGGTTCGGCAGCCAGAACATGTAACTTGGTCTCTCCTGTAACACGTATTTTTTAATTTCGAAACCTTACTCCCCCTTTAAAAGAAAACGAAAAAACGTGATTGATCGAAGAAGTTACCGAGCTCAGCTAAGCAGGAGAAATGCGACGAGTCGCCGGCATTACGTACTCAGTTCGCGCGGTTAAGCTACTACTCAAAGGTAAACCGAAGATGTGCTACAGTTACGGGGCACGGACCTATGATTTGTTCGGTGATTTTTTCAACGCAACTTGTAACGCTTCATACAAGAATAAAATTAAGTGTTAGCATATAGCGATCATATTCAGCGAACTGGTTGCTTTCCAGACTCATAGCGTTACTCAGGTTAGATTTCGCAAGCAGCGTAGAACAGTGAATGAATACGGGTATACCGACTTGTTGCCTAGCCAAGCCGGAGTAAGGCAAAGTGCAGTGCCGGAGTAAGTGCAGGTCAAAGGTTATAGGTAATCGCCATGATCGGTAGCGTCGTTTTGTTACCTTTTTAATGCTGTTAGGTGATTAGAGGTCTTACGAAGGCAGGAAAATTGGCTTACCCGATAAGGCAATAAGAAGTTTGTCTGAAAAACTCTTTCACTTAGTTGGAGCTGATCTAATACATGGAGATAAGAGGCCAACTGGACAACTTGTTTACTTCTTTCACGACGCTGAAAGCAACCGATAGATGCCTCTAGCAATCACAGTAAATGGCAAACGGGAAGATTTGTTCTAATTGGTCGATGCTTTGTTTTTAAACTAATATACAAGCTAAATTGATGTATACGTGCTCATAACTTTTTATCTCTTGTTTTTAGTATCTTTTAATGTTAATTAATCTAAATTGCATAAGCATTTGATTTCTAACTTCAAAGATTTTGTCCTGGTTGGAAAGGCCGCTACTTTAGAGGAAAGGTTCTCTTCGCACTTGTTTGAGGTTCGAAGCTTAGAACTCCCCTCTTTTGTAAGTTGTTAGCTGTGACAGTTAGACTCTGGAATTTAGCATCGGCTGTGGGAGGGTGGGTGACAGGGCTTAGCTCGGTTCTTTGCTGCAAGTGCTGAAAGATTTTGGGGTGGGCTTGGTGGGTGTGAGATAAGGAAGCTAGCGCCAGAGGAGCAACACGGCTGTAGCTAACGGCCAGAGGAGTAGTACGCTTTTCACAATAGTTTGTCCTAGAAGACAACGTTGATCGTCGTTTCTCATAATTCTGTATTTCAATTTCTCGTGGACAGACGATTGTTAGCAGGCCTGAGTAAATATTTCCATTAGCCAGCCACCTTGAATTTTTGGGAGGGACAGGTAATGTATGATGCATATTTTTTTAATGTTTTTGTTTTAGCACTGTTTTCGTTACTTCGTGATCTGATTTATTTTTAATTTATATAGTAGAAGTCCTGTATTCAGACGATTGATTTCTTTGATGGTATTTGGATATCTACAGATTTTTATTTTTTAGGTGCCACTCACGTGGAACTTTCACGAGTGATAGGTAATGCATGGTCGTTATCTAGATTCTATTATTGTTGCATACAACGTTGATCCTTGTTTTTCATATTCTCGTGGACAGACGATTGTTTCCAGGATCGAGGATGGTAAGTGGATATTTCCTGAGTAAATATTTCGATTGGTCACTCAGCTGGAATGTTTGGAAGTGACAGGTAATGTATGATGCATACAAATTTTTATGTTTTAGCACTGTTTTCCTTACTTCGTTATCTGATCTCTTTTTATTTTATATAGTAGAAGTCGCCTGGTATTCAGACGATTGATTTCTCGGATAGTATTGGGATAACTCCAGATTTCATATTTTTGATTTGCCACCCGCCTGGAACTTTCTCCACGAGTGATAGGTAATTCATGCTCCATAAGGTTTATTTAGATTTTACTATTATTGTTTTCTTTTGAAGACTGCTTTAGATATCTGTCGTGGAGACAATGTGGGGTATATTATTAATCTCCAGTCCGAATGTCCACAAACTTTTTCTAGATTATTCATTAAGAATAATTACGTTGACTCTTATAACAATTCCGTTTATAAGGGTAGAGATCATAAATTAGAAATTCCGTCGAAAGACAGGGTTATTCGCAGTGAAGGAAGGATGAAATTCGATTATATTAAGCACAAAATTGCTCGCCTCGATTCAGGCAGATCTACTGCTCAGTTGCATACCAGCTTGCGAGTGGATTTTGTGGATTACCCTACGAATTGACAAGCAAAATTGACGCAGACGATGGCTTGACAAATGGAGCATTCGGTATAGTTAAGTTACTAGCAGTAATTTGATTATACCATCAGGCGTGATTTTGTTATCATTTCAAGATTTGTCCGTTGGAAGCAAATTGCGGGCCAATAAAAAATAGCCTATTTGTACAATTCATCGACCGATCCCAATTGGGTCCTTATTTTACCTCTAATAAAATCATTTATGGTATCTAAAACAGTTGAAGTTCATCGTACCCAGTTCCCTTTACAACCGGCTTCAGTCAAAACTATTCATAGGGCTCAAGGTGATATGGAATCTGCTGTAGTCAATTTAAACAGTAAAAACTCGAGGCCGGGTATGCACTATGTCGCTTTAAGTAGAGATATAAAGGGTCTACATATTTATGATTTAGCACCTACCAAAATATGTGCATCTCCAAAAGTTCACATTGAAATGCAGCGTCTAAGAGCAAAACCTTTCCCATTTCAAACACAAAGTTTACAAAGTTCCAGGGTTCAAAGTTCAATTCCTAAATATTGTTGCACTTCTTGCTTTAGCCATTTGTATTTCTCTCGATACTCTCATTGCTCAAAGCTCACTAACTTCCTCCGCAGTACATATCTCTCTTTATACAGTCAAAGTAAACGTTGGTGGGATGGATCCCAGGAATTCACTCTCTCTTTTTACAACTATCCCAGAAAAGGGTTTACAAGAACAAGAATAGGGGGAATAAAAGAAAAGGAAAAACAAAAGGAGACCAAAGATGCTGCAGTATCGTATTGTTATGCAAGCACACGAAAACGTTTTAGCACAAAAACGATCAGCTGTATTTCATTCCCACCAACAGTTGAGTAATCACTCCTCTACTCGGCGCTAACTACTGCCGCTTTTACTTCTCTCTCCAATACACTGACAACTCAACTCAGCTCCAACTTAACCGACTATCGCTTTCCACCTTCTCTTACTCTCTCCTTCTGACCCACGCTTTTCCAACAAACCACCACCAGCAAACCGTACCAAGAAAAAGATCACCCCCCCCCAACTCGATACTCTTCCATCGCCGTCCCCACACAAAAATATGTGACGTATCTACGTACACATAGCAGTATCACGACACTCGGCCTTTCCTGACAGTTCAACTCCTGTTGACAAAACATTACTCAGGCATCAGACTGTGGGGGGGGGGGATTCCAGTACCACGATTCAGACGTCTAAGATATTCGGCTAGCGGTACGTCGTCCTCACTATCCGAATCAGCACCGGGGGCTATTCGGTCGTTGTCGGGGTCCGCCACATCTTCGTCACTTTCGTCGGACGTTGCTTCTGTAGCGTCATAACCCCCAACATACCTCTTCAGTTGTCCGACATGTACCGGAAAGATTCGGTGGCGACTGGGAGTGTCTCGTCCAGGGATATCCTTTACTTGGTACGTTACGTCTGTAACCTTACGGGAAATAGCGAATGGTCCAATATACCGGGGCATAAACTTAGCACAACGGCCGACTTTCCGAAGCTGCCTCCTCACGAGCACAAGATCCCTAGGTTTGAACACGGATTGGCGCTGATGCCTTAAGTCGTAGTGCTTCTTCTGCTTGACTTGTTCTTTACGAACACGTTCCAAAGCTTCGAGCCGAGTGGCTTCCACGCGATCCCTGAAATTTGCCGGCCGGCCGGCCAGGGGAATCGCCCTTCCTCGGGAAGGCTTGGCTCTCGTCCGTGTAGAAGCTGAAAAGGGCTGAATCCAGTACTGCGTTGGGTCGCCGTGTTGATGCAGAACGTTGCAGCCTGAACGTACTCGTCCCATTGAGCTTGGTCTTTCCCCATTAAACCTGGTAGAACTTCAGTCATCGTTCGGTTCACTCTCTCTCTCGCATAACCCATTGGCCTGGGGGTGATACGCAGCGGTCATCGAGTGGTTAATCTTTAGATTGTTTAGGACGTCCTCAAGCTACTGGGCTGTAAAGCCACTCCCACGGTCACTTATGATCTTATCCGGGGTTCCGTGTCGAAGGAGAATTTGGTTCACGAGAAACTGGCAAACTTCGCGGGCCGAGGTGGAGGATACCGGTAGCGCCTCAACCCATTTGCTGTGATAGTCGATTGAGACAAGGAGGTGCCGGTGGCCTCGGGGAGTCAACGGAAGGGGGCCGACATGGTCGATGCCAATAACTTGGAATGGCCTTCCTGGGGGATCGACGGGATCAAGCAACCCTTGTGGAAAACTTGGAGGTTGTTTTCTGACTTGACAGGAAGGACAACTAGCAACGTACTGCCGGACTGTCCGTGCCAGTTTGGGCCACCCGTATCGGGAACGTACCTTGTCAGTCGTTTTGGCTACTCCGAAGTGTCCGCCCGTTGGCCCATCGTGGCAATCCCGGAGTACTGGTTGACGCATAGATCGTGGCAGTGCAAGAAGTAATTTTCGACCAGTACCATTATTCCGACGATATAAGACGTTATCACGTAGCCCGTACCTTTCGGTCAAACGCCGGTCGGCATTGGGGTCGTCTAGGCTGGCTGTGATTCTGGAAAACCAAGCATCAGCGCGCTGTTCAATGGCCAAGGTCGAATTCAGGACTTTTGGTAGAATGGCGCAGGCTGTTAGTTCATCAGGCGGATCCGTGTTTACCGCCGGGCCAGTCGGAGCCCGAGAGAGAGCGTCGGCGACCACGTTGGCTTTGCCTTTCTTGTGTTTATAAACGATGTCGTGTTCCTGGAGGGACATTACCCATCTATTAAATTTGGCGTTGGTTTGTTGCTTGCCGAAGATGTGAGTTACCGCAGTGTTATCGGTGACGACAGTGAACCTACGACCGTAAACGAAGGAACGGAACTTCTCCACCGCTCAAACCACACAGAGGCACTCCAATTCGTTGCTGTGGTAGTTCATCTCTGCCGAAGTCAGGCGACGGCTGATAAATGCCAGCGTGAGTTCCTTGTCCCCGCTCTTCTGTATAAGTACAGCTCCAAGTCCTTGATAACTGGCGTCAGTTTGAATCTCAGTCTCCCAGTCGTCTCTAAAATGCCCCAGGATAGGCGCCTCTTTAAGCGCGTGTTTTAGTCGTAGGAAGGACTCATTCGAATGCTGGTCCCAGTACCATGGCTGGCCCTTCTTGAAGAGGATGTAGAGGGGGCGAGCGATTGCGGCGAAATTGCGTATGAAGCGGCGGTAATATCCGAGCATCCCCAGGAACCTTCTTAAATCCTTCAGGCATTGGGGCTTCGGGTAGTTCTCGATGGCTTCAACTTTCTGTGGATCAGGTCCAATGCCATTCTTGTCGATCCGGTGTCCCAAAAATGAGACGTGAGGGCATCCGAATGAAATTTTTTTCAGATTTAGCGTTAGTCCTGCTCGTTCAAAAGCTTGGAGAACGGCCTCAAGTCGTTTCTGATGGTCTTCAAACGTAGTCCCGTGAACCAAGATGTCGTCTAAGTAGACGAGGCAATGCGACCATTTTAACCCCGCTAGCACACGATCCATGAGCCGCTGGAAGGTCACAGGGGCGTTACAAAGCCCAACCGGCATTCGACGAAACTCATACAGTCCATCCGGGGTAATAAAGGCGGTGCGCTCCTGGTCGGAAGGCTTCACAGCAACTTGCCAGTAACCACTCT